>PVJS01042910.1:0-17298 GCA_004027185.1 Glis glis
TCAAAATAATAAACAAAGTAGGACTGGGGGTGTAGCTCAGAGGTAGAGTGCCTCTGGGTTCAATGTCCAGTACCACACACACACACACTCACACACTCACATACACACACACACACACACACACACACACACGCATACACACACACGATGATTTTCTCTTCTCTGCAAATTTTTAAAAATTTCTTTACCATCAGTGAGAATTCAAACTAATCCTGTGATCTGATTTACAAAGTGTTATATATTTATTTCACCTTTAAGATGTAAATATGTGCTGAGTTTACTCTGCTGGATTAAATCAGAATTTCTGTTAGAGAGATGAGCTAAAATTATATGGAATATAAAATTTGTGAATATAATAGCAATTGTATACACAAATAGCAATTTATGCCATGTGACCAAAGCACTTAGAATAATTTAGATTCATCAGATCTGATTTCCAGTATTATGATTTGAATTAATTCTTAAATTGATATTCTACAAATACAAGTTACAAAGTAATACTACATCATGAAATAAAGACATGCACCTAAAAATCTTTAAAAAACACCCACAATATTTCAGAATAACTTAACATCCTAGAAAGCCAAAACTAAAATAAGGTTGCCATTAATAATTAACAAAGTTTTATATATTGATCTAAAATTGATTCTCTGATGTACAGATTGTTAATTGACAATTCGGTCAAGGTATAAGCTCTACAATAACTCAAATGTACATAAGAATACTAAAATATAGGCTAAAAGTCTTATAAATCTAATAATCCTTTGCTTATAAAAGTTATGATTAGATTGATAGTTAAATTTGCATTTGTTTGTATCTGCTTATTTGTGTAATATATAAATTATAGAATGTTTTCTTCTCCAATATACCTTGAATTCGCTCAGCTCTAAACTCTTACAATTAATGTGATTTGTTCAAAACTGAAAATTTGAATTGCTTTAGTTATTTTCCATTCTCCTATTCTGCATCCTTGCTGCTCCTGCCTAGCAATTCATCTGAAAAATTTTCTCCACGTCTTCGGGATAGAAAGGCCTTTTCCCAGGTCCTCAAGTGACACCAGATTTGGCCGCTTGAACTAGTGCCTGTTTCATAAGAATTCTAAGAATGAGATGCTTCTAGATTCTCTTCCAACTGGTAACAAAGGGCCACAGATTTAGTGGTTGCATTGGGAGAAAGAGGAGATCCAGGATTTTTAAAACTGGAAGCTTTTACAAGATGGTCAGAGTATGTTCTCAATGACCGGATTGCCTAGTTGCAAACATCAGAATTGATTTAGCAAGCTTAAGCATAAAAGGATTTAGTAAAGGGTAGTATGTAGGTCATCCTGGGAGGATCTCAACACCAAGTTTGATTACTAAGTACCCAGTAATAAGAAAAGCAAAATATCACTGCCACAGTAGTTGGTGCATGTGTGACCCTTAACCAGTGTCCCCAGAAAACTAGGTGCCTTCACTACTAAACTGTCAGGGGGCCACAGCACAAACTCTTCCTCCTAATTTGTGTCATGTTTGATTTGCTTAACACCATTTGACCAAGTTAGATAAATACCTTTTTCCCCATATGTTAAAGGTAATTTCTTAAAATTGCTGGCAGAGTATAGAATGCATGGGAAAAGGCAAACTGAGAAATTATTACAAAGTAAATATTTCCAATAAATACCACCTGATCAAAGAGCATAACATTAACATCACCCTGAATCCCCATGCTATCTCTCTCCATTACAAGTCCATTTCTCCTTCCTCCGTTTATTTACTGCCTTGATGTCCAGATTCACAGTCTAGTTTTGATTGCTTTTGAATATTATAGAAATGGAAACATTCAATATATACTTATTTTCTGGCTGTTTTTACTCAACATTGTGTTAGTGAGTTTCATTCAGTTACTGCATGTGGCTGGAGACTACTAATTTTCTTCTTCGCATCAGGAGAAGTTATAGAGTACTGCCCATTTCAGAATTCATATATACTGCAAAATGCAGATTATCTTGGGAAATATAGTGTTTTCTTTTGATTTTATATTTCATTTTTACTTCAAAAAGTATTGATCCCTAAAGTGGAAATATATAAAGAATTTAAAATACATTCAAAGAACATTGTTGGTCCTGGTAGTACACGTCTGTAATCCCAGCTACTTAGGAGGCTGAAGCAGCATGATTTCAAGTTCAAGTCTAGCTGGGCAATTTAGCAATTTAGCAAACCTGTGTTTCAGAACAAAAAGTAAAATGGACATAGAATGTAGTTCAGTGGCAAAGTGAACCTGGACTCAATTCTGATACTCAATCCAGTATCAGAATGAAAAATAATTAAAAGACACACCCAACAAAATCTATTGTATAGAAAATAAGGAATATGGACAAATAACCATATGTATACAAAAAAGTGTAAAGCATTTTTAATTTTATGTTCAATAATTTCAATAATTCAATATAATAAAAATTTGCCCTTTAAGGCAGGATGGGAGGCTCAAGAAGATATTTGTAATCAAATCGAATTTTTTCTTTACATTATAAATATTCCCATTATTGAACCTAACATTTGGACAGACTATTATATTTAAAAACATAACTTGGCCGGGTGTGGTGGCTTGTAATCCCAGTACTTGGGAAGAGGCTGAGACAGGAGAATCCTGGTTTGTAGACAGCCTCAACTACTTAGTGAGGCCCTCTGCAACTTAGTGAGACCCTGTTTCAAAATAAAGAATAAAAACTAGGGCTGGGGATATAGCTCGGTGGTAGAATGCCACTGGGTTCAATCCCCAGTACCACAAAACATTTAATAAATAAATAAATAAATAACTTGACATAATCATATTCATCTATTAATATAACTAATGAAAAGAATTATCCTTATTCTATTTATTTCAGTACATGTTTTTTATTTTTCATTTTATTTTTACTTGGGAATATTTTTCATAATTTTGCAATTATACATCACAATGAAGTTCCCTGCAAATTCACTATTTTTATAAAAGATTTATAGTCATACAAACTAATCTTTTTTTCCCAACAGTGCTTTTGTGGAATTCAAATAATTTTCTTCTGAGAAAGACCCGAAATTCTATGAATAGTGATGACAGTTTCCATAATAGATGTAATGATGCCTGTCAAAGATTCTCAGAAGCAGTTTGAGGTCCTTCACCTTTTGTCTCCCGTAAAATTCTCAGTCAAGGAAAACATTAGCATACCCATGACAATTTTGGTGAAAACAGGCAAGTTTAAGTCAGGTTTAAGAAATGGTGGTTTATCTTGAGTGAAGTGCGAGAATATAAACAGGTTTGAAGTATGATGAATTCATTACTTTATGTGTCATAGTTACTCCATGAAAACAACATCCTGATCATTTTCTTACACAGAAGTTTACTAAACTGGTTTTGAGTTAGCTGGGCGTGGTGGTGAATACCTGTAATCCCAGTATCTGGGAGACTGAGACAGGAGGATTGCAGGTTCGAGACCAGCCTCAGAGACTTAGTAAAACTCTCAGCAACCTAGCGTGACCCTGTTTCAAAGCAAAAACTAAAAAGGGCTGGGGGTGTAGCTCAGACACGTACAAAGGGCTATAGTAAGTGGAGTAATAGGGGTAATAGGAGTAAAAGTAGTGGTAGTGGCAGCAGCAGCAACAGTAACATTAATTTAACAATGAGAGAAAAAAACAACACTTCATATTCAATACTCATGAAAATATAAAACACTTTTAGAATAATTTGTGTACTCTTGCACAGCATGAACTGTAGGGTTGGAAGAGGCAACAGCTGTTGCTCTCTGGTTCTTTCCCATTTCAGTGCTTTGAAAGAAAGAAAGGTGCATACACTAAAAATAAGTCTTCCTTTTCAAAATCTGTACTGTGTTAAGTAGCATAAGTGGATTCGTGGGATTTACGTTGAGCTGTTATGAATATGCTGGAGGTTCATTAGGCTTTCTAGAAGTAATCAAATGCTGCATTAGAACCCAGGTACTGTGGGAGTTTACTCAATGCAAAGCCCTGGTGTAAAAGCACTACTGGGCTTTCTAGCGAAGTGAAACGCTGCTGCTTAAACTGAACAATCTGCTTATCACTGTCGAAAGGAAGGGGAGACACCTCTTCCTAAGGAGAAGATACTGTTTCCGTTTCTTTAAAAAGATGAATTCATTATTTTTTGAGACTCTGAACATATTAAATATCATATTTAAGCCTCAATATTTCTGATGTTAAAATCAATATTCTTCTTAAATTTTAATTTGTTTATACTTTTATTGGTGCATTATAGTTTCACATCATAATGTAGTTCATAGTGATCATGAACATATATGCACACAGCACTTGAGCTTCCCCTCCTCCTCTTCCCCATACAAGATACTGAGATTGGAATTGGTATTCTCCCATATGCACATAATATAAGTGGAAGTGATTCCTTCATTAATTCTCCCTCTCGCCCCCCTCCCTCCCTGAAACTCCCCTAGAACAACTCCCTGCTTCACTGGAGTTTCTTCTCCATTATCTGAAGTCCCTCTTGTATCTCAGTTACTTCCTGGCTTCCAATATGAGAGAAAACATGACCCTTCGCTCTGTTTTTCCTGCAAATGATATAATTTTGTTCTTTGTTATTGCTGAGTAGAATTCCATTTTTTTGTATATCCCATACTTTTGTAATTCATTCATCTATTGCTGGACACCCAGGTGTGATCCATAATTTGGCTATTGTGAATTGTGCTGCTATAAACATGAATATGAATGTATTACTGTAAGATTCCAATTTGAGTCCCTTTGGAAAGATACCCAGGATGGTATAGTTGGATCACATGGTGAATCCATTCCCAGTTTTCTGAGGAATCTCCACACTGATCTCCATAGTGGCTGTACTAATTTGCAGTCCCACCAACAGTGTAGAACAGTTTCTATTTCCCCACATCCTCGCCAGCATTTATTGTTATTTGACTTCTTAATGATTACCATTCTAACTGGGGTTAGATGGAATCTCAGGGTAGTTTTGATTTGCATCTCTCTGATTACTAATGATGTGGAACTTTTTTCATATATTTATTGACCATTTATATTTTTTCTTTTGTGAAGTGTCTATTTAGTTCAATTGCCCATTTCTTGATTAGATTATTTGATTTTTCAGTGTTAAGTCTTTTAAGTATTTTGTATATCCTAGATAAAAGTCCTCTTTTACAGGAATAGCTGGCAAAGATTTTCTCCCATTCTATAGTCTCTCTCTTTATGCTCTTGATGGTTTCCTTTGCTGAACAGAAACCTTTTAGTTCAATGCTGTCCCATTTACTAATTCTTGTTTTAATTTCCTGAGCTTTGGGGGTCTTGTTGAGTAAGCTTCTACCTGTGCCTATATGTTGGAGTGTTAGACCTATGCCATCCTCTAAGTAATTTCAAAGTTTTTGGTCTAATTTCCAAGTCTTTGATCTATCTTGAGTTGACTCTTGTTCACAGTGAGAGGTAGGGATTTAATTTGATTTTTCTACAAATGGATAACCAATTTTCCCAACATTATTTGTTGAAAAGGCTGTTTTTTCTCCAACAAATGTGTTTGTCACCTTTGTAGAAAATCAATCGGCTATAAATGTGTAGATTTGTTTCTATATCTTCTATTCTGTTCCATTGGTCTATGAGTCTGATTTTGTGCCAATACCATGCTGTTTTTATTAGTATAACTCTGTAGAATAATTTGAAGTCAGGAATTTTGATGTTTACCACATGGTTCTTATTCCTGAGAATTGTTTTGGCTATTCTGGGTCTTTCGTTTTTCCATATGAAATTTAGGACTAAATTTTCTATCTCTGTGAGGAATGACATTGGTATTTTGATAGGGATTGCACTGACTCTATAGATCACTTTTGGTAGAATGGTCATGATAATATTTTAACCAAGGAGGTAAAAGACCACTACAATGAAAATTATAAAACACTGTTTCAATTTTAAGACTGAAAACATTAACCAGAGGCACACCTATAATCCCAGTATTTGGAAGGGTGAGACAGAAAGATAGCAGGTTTGAGGCCAGCCTCAGCAACCTAGCAAGACCCTATTTCAAATAAAATATAAAAAGTCCTGGGGGTGTAGTTTGGAGTTAGAATGCCCTTGAGTTCAATTTCCAGTATGAGACAGAGAGAGAGAGAGAGAGAGAGAGAGAGAGAGAGAGAGAGAGATTAAAAATATTATTACAATTTCCCTGAATTCTAAACTGGAAATATTGAAACAGCGTCCTAGTTCAAACGAATTATGAGTTATATGGGTAAAACCTGTTGTATCTTATCTCTTCTCAAATGACTTAATGAACAAAAATGTTAGAATCAGGGGCCTGACTAGACATTAAGTGCTTCTACTCTAGACATATGACATTTTGGAAAATAATTACGGCATGGCTAAAAGATGATAGTGTTATGGAAATTTATGTAATATTATAATCAAGACTTGTTCCTCGAAATTGGGCTGTTACTTCCATTAGAAAAAATTAAAGAGGGAAGGGCTTCTTTTGCAAAGAAAATGTTCTATCTTTCTTCAGGGCTGCCTCTGAGGAATTTAAACTTAATTTTCATTGATAAAACTTTGAAGATCAAAATACCAGTTTAAATCAAAATGTTATTGCTCCATAGAATGATCGATAAGTTCTAGGAAAAAAACCCACTGCATCAACTATTTTTTAAAGAAATATTAGGGGTCAAGTCATCCAATTCTCTCTCATTTCTAGCTTGCTGTCTGCCACATCTCCAAGGATTTCTTGCTTAACTACTATTTTATGATTTTTATAATACTCTTCTTTATATCACAGCATATTCAATAATGATTCTTTTTCAAAAACATAATACAGTAGTCAAATAATGCAGGAATGCATAACAATGTTTATAATCTACCCAACACTATTTCTCTGACTTCTATTATTGTGTTCACTGTGAACGGGATTTCTTTTCCCTGTTTCTACGAGCAAAAAATGTTCATTTTATTTTAAATACTCATATCTGTTCCCAACCTAATAGAAGAAGCCTTATTCAGGATCCTATCATGTATAAGATGCACCTGTGTATATGTGGGAGGATTTGGTATATGTGGGAGGATAAGTTGAAGGGAGTAGCATGTGGGAAAGAAATGTATTCATTCCACAAATAAATGACTTTAAGCAACTATGAAATATATGATATTGTACTAGATAAAGGGTGAAAAGAAATAAAAGATAAGTTTATTCACTCTGGAAGTAAATTTACTCTCAGTAAGATTAACAAATACTCTTACAAGTAGAAATAAGTAAAAAAAAATATTATGTGGAAATTAAATGAAAAAAGCCACATAGTTTGAAGAAATACTTTATAATGTATAAGGAAGATTTGGGAAATGAATAAATAAAAAATACATCATACACCCAGTATATACTAGGACTTAAATACAATTATCTGCTGGGCAGGGTGGCACATGCCTGTAATCCCTGTACTTGGGAGGCTGAGACAGGATGAGCCCAGTTTTGAGGCCAGCCTCAGCAATGGAGTGAGACGCTCAGCAATCTAGTGTGATCCTGTTTCAAAAAACAGAAAATAAAAGGGGCTGGGAGTGTAGCTCAGGGATAGAATGGCCCTGGGTTAAATCCCCAGTATCAAAAATAAAAATAAAAATAAATACAATTATCTGTCAGAGTCTGCATAGTATACGTGCTAAATAGGGATGAACCTGGAAGGTTAGGCCTGCCCAGGTAACAAGAGCCTGTCATAGCACAGATGTGATGATTCCTGGTCCCATGGAGCAATCTGGAAAACTCCATGGTGGAAATAATGTCAGTGAGTGGTCAGGATTAAGGGATGCAGAGGGGAATAGGGCACACTATTTTATTTACTATTGTAATAATTTGCCAATGAAACATCTACTAATTAATCAGAATGTTACTGGATTATTGAGCATATATGTTTCTACAGTCTGCTAAAATTGTGGTTGATCCTGTGACTGAGTTGGTGGGGGAGGGACTCCAGGATTACAACTTCTGCATGGCTGGGGTTTGTCTTAGACATCTTCACAGACCCCAGTCCCAGCAGGAGAAACTATCATCATTTTCTGACTTACTACCCATACTCACTTTACTAAGTAGAGGGTTATAGATATGGAAACAAGTTTAATACAGTCACAAAGGAGATATTAGTCTTTTTTTTTTTTGGTATTGGGGATTGAACCCAGGAGCTTTCTACCTCTGAGCTACACTCCCAGCATCTTTTACTTTTTATTTTGAAACAGAATCTCACTGAGTTGTGGAGGGCCTTCCAAAATTGTTGAGTCTGACCACAAACCTTCTGTCCTCCTGTCTCAGCCTCCTAAGTACTGGCATTACAAGTGTGCACCACCACACCTGGGATACTAGTCATTTTAATGGAGAAGTTCAGCAAAGGTAACAAATGAGTGTTTTCTGGCCAGTGAATAAAAGCATCTTTTTTTTTTTTTTTGGTTCTGCAGGTTGAACCCAGAGGCAAATAAATGTGAAAACAAGACTTGAATCTCCTGATGCTATAGAGCAGAATCAATGATCCTGGATGAACTAGGGTTTGCTCTGTGACATCTCTGCTCAGGAAATGGAAGAGCAGAATGGGAACAGTGATTTTCTTTAAAAGAATGCAAGAATAAACCTAAAAGAAACTGCTTATTTCATGTACTTTTGAAATGGCAGGGAAAAATACTTTTGAAATAAAGCTGTATAGAGAAATTGGCCACTGCACAGAATTCTGCAAAAGAGGAGAACAAAATTGTAATATGAACAAATTTATGAAAAAATGTTAAACTGTGCCCTTCACATTTTTCTGAGGTTACTTAAGGTCTTAACAATTAAATAGTGTTAGTAAAGCACTTATCCAGGAATTATAGCGTTATGCTTACATTTTAAATTCTAATGAACAACAAAAGATGCATGTGATTCTAAGTGTTTCCTCTACTACCAATGCTCGAACTTGGCTATCCAGCCAACTTATATACAGAAAATCTTTATAAATATTCTATGTCCAGACTGATAGTCCTAAAATTCATTGGCCACATAAACAAAGGAAACTTCTAAGAGCGTAATAAGATTATTTGTCTGCTTAAAATGCATCAGTAATTCCTTTGTGCTCTCAGAGTTAAGCCCAGACAGCTTAACAGCATTTGCAAAGCCCTCTCTGATTTTGTCCAAGTATCTATGCAGCCTTACTCTTAATGACTATGCTCTTTGAATTTCATCCTCTAAGCGTATATAAATCTCCTTGTGGATCAGTAAAGAAGTCATGCCCTTGGATGCCTTCTTCGCTTTGTACATTCTATCATCACTTCCTGGGACTCTCTCCACACAGTCTTGACTTCCTAAGCTAGACTGTTTTCTACTTATTGAGGATAGGAGGGAATTATTTGAGAATGGAGGCTTTCAGAACAGACAGATCCAGTTTCAATTTTGATATCTCCCATATGTTGGAGATAGCACTGATCTATGCTTTCTTACAAAGGTTAAAATAGGTTATTTTAAATGATGAAGCATAGTATCTAACATAAAGGAATCCCTCAAAAAGTACTTTTCATGGTAGTATTATTAATACTGTTTATTGATATATACTGTTGTACCCCATGTTTAGGACAAAGGGTCTGAGACCAGACTCAGTTAAGGCGGGAAGCATTTATTACCGCGGGGACACCATTCCCCAGCTAATCCAAAAATGGCAGCCCATTGTACAGTTCACGGGTTCCTTTTATAGAGAGCAAGCAGAGTTCGCGGGGTATGCTCGGAATCAACCAATCATAGTAAATTCTCCTTATTTAGAAGCAAGGGGGTAGGTCTAGGGGCATGGACTGAGCACCCAGGCAGGGGTCGGGGGGCTGGTCTGGGCAGAAGTGACACTTGCTTGCATAGGCATCGAAAGTCCGGTCTGCGCTGGCGGGCCAGAGCTCAGAGCTGAGGCTGCAGACAGCAAGGCATGGTCCTAGGAGCGATAAGGGCAGGAACTTGCTTTTTCCTTGGGGCAGTAAGGGCAGGGAGTTTAATTTCAGGGTAGAAAACTAGGCTAAAAAAATTACTTTTAGGGCATGTTATCACAATACTGATAGTTATTGGAGTATATAATATTGCATTACATGTTGATTTAGGATATTGAGTGTGTTAGAGAACATGAGAAATTCCATTGTTCATTTGAATTTAGTTTTTAAAATAATTTTATCAGCTGGACGTGGTGGGGAACACCTGTAACTCCAATACTTGGGAGGCTGAGACAGGAAGATTGCAGCTTCAAGGCCAGCCTCAGCAACTTAGCAAGACCCTTAGTAACTTAGTGAGACCTTGTTTCAAAATAAAACATAAAATAGGGCTGGGGTGTAGCTCCGAGGTAGAATCCCCCCCCCGGTTCATTCCTCAGTACCACAAAATGATAATGATAATAATTGGTATCATTATTATATTTATTATTATTTATTATTAATATTATTATACTTATTATTATTATTTCATCACCAAGCATTCTGTTCTCATATTTCTCCTTGTAGTTAAAAAAGAAAAATCTTTGTCACACATTATCAATCAATTGCAATCAATTATTATTAACTCCATAATGCAAGATTGATATACCATGCCATTTAGGCATATGATTATCTTGACTGACAGATAAATTGTGACTCTTAAAAATCACTGTAATCAGCATCGGCAAAGGAACTACCCAAACAATTTGCTGGCCAGGAAAAAACAGAAGTGATTTTTTAAAAAAAATCTATTAATAACATTATTTCTATCAAGCTGTCCTCTCTGGAGAGAAGAGTTTTTGTACAGTAGACTTTCTCCCTCATTCCCTGTCCTAGGTGAATTGTTGTTATCATGAAAAGACAGAAATGTTGTTTGTGTGACCATAATGACAGCTTATTTCACAGAGTAGAAGTAATGATGGGTCCAGACGTTCCAGTGCAGCTGGTCTCAACTGCTACCTCAGAGCTGTCATTATTAAGTGATTATCAAATGGTTCACAGCTTGTCTACCACCACCAATCACGAGACACTTGGTCAAGCCACATTCCCTTAGAGGAAAACTAAAGAGCAAACTTTAAAGGAATTTCACCATCATAAAAGTTACAAATGCTGGACGTGGTGGTGCAAGCTTGTAATCCCAGTACTTGGGAGGTGGAGACCAGAAGATCCGGATTCGCGGCCAGCCTTAGCTACTTAGTGAGGCCTTCCACAACTTCGTGAGACCCGCTTTCAAAATAAAGTATAAAAAATAGGGCTGGGGGTGTAGCTCGGAGGTAGAACACCCCTGGGTTCAATTTTTTTGTGTACCACACAAAAAAAGTTACAAATATGGAAAAGGGGAATTTTTTTCCTAATGTGTGTGAAATTATTTATTCTGCAAATGCAGATGAGCATGATGCAAGAAAAGTTAAAAATCTCTAATCCTGATGATGGTTAATATGTACTTCTGTACTGTTACGGTTAGACAGAATGTCCCCTGAAATAAAATGTATTAATGTTCAGAGTTGATGTGATTAAGTCATGAGGGCTGTAATCTCCTCAGTGGATAAATCCATTGTGATGGATTTACTGGGTGGTAACCTAGACAGGTGGGGTGTGGCTGGATGGGGTGGGTCCCTGTGGGTTTGACCTTGGGGATTATATATGGTTCCCCCTCCCCTTGCTCTCTCTCTCTCTCTCTCTCTCTCTTTCTGGCTTCCAGCCTCCATGATGTGAGTGCAGAGCCTTGGTCTCTCTCTCTCCCCCATTCCTGCCCCTATGCCTTGAGCTCCACAGATCCTACCTGACTAAAACTCTGAAATCTCCAAAAACTCTAAGAGCATTAGTCTACCTTCCTCTAAATTGTGTGTGGTCAGGCTTATTGAGTTAAGCAGTAGGAATGTTGACTGAAATGTGTAGACACATACACATTCATACGATAAAAGAGAAAGAGAAAAATAAATGTGTAGACATACACATTCACACAATACAAGAGAAAGATAGCTACATTAAAGTAGCACCTTAAAATAATTTTCCACAGAATTTACTTTGTCTGTATAAAGTAATTAATTCAAAGAGAGAAAAGTAGATGGGAGTGGTGGTGCATGTCAGTAATCCCAGTATTTAGGAGGCTGAGACAGGAGAATCGCAGGTACAGACCAGCCTATGCAACTTAACAAGACTCTCAGCAGCCTAGCAAGACCCTGCTTCAAAACAAATAAAAAAATAAATAGAAAGGGTTGAGGGTGTAGCTCAGAGATTGAATATTCCTGGGCTCAATCCTCAGTAACACAAAACAAAACAAAACAAAATTAACAGAAAAATTAGAGACAAAGGTCGAATAATTCCCATGGCTAAAATAGGAGTAAGAATGAGCAAATCTAAAATATCTAATACTGAAATATCCAATTTCAATAATTATAATATTTATGTTCATTTAAATTTGTCATTTTCAACAGGAGCTATCACTGCCACTAGCAGGCATTGAAATATTGCCGAGGGAAATTTGCTTGCAAAATGATTGTGATAAACTGCTGGCATTTTGTGGGCAGAAAATCCAGATACTGGACATCAGGAAATCATTCTACCCTACAAATGGCTGACTCATATGGTCTAGCAATGTCTTCTTCTACCAAGATAGATCATTTCTGGGTCACAAAACATACCTTATTAAATTCATAAGAATGGAAGCTATCCAAATTATACTCGCAGACAAAAGAAAATTAAGCATAAAATAAAAAATAAAAGGGCATTTAATACATCTAAATATATATTTTTGTTCGAGGGATTCGTATTTGAAGGCAATATTGAAGGCTGGTGGGAAATGTAGATGGTGAGCCTAGTTGGAGGAGATAGGTCACGGGAGCATGCCCTGCAAGGGGATGTTTTGCCCCTGGATCCTTCCTGTTGCTCTCTCCCTCTCACTGCTTCCTGGCCATCATGAGCTGAGCAGCACTGTTCCGCCATGCCTGTCCACCATGATGTCCTGCCTTGCCCCTGGCCCAGATCAATGGAGCCTGCTGACCATGGACTGAAACTCTGAAACCATGAGCCAAAATAATTCTTTCCTCCTTTACATTGTTTTCTTTTCCCAGGTATTTTTTATTTTCCACAGTGATGCAAAGCTAACACAATATTCATTATAAAATAATATGCAATAATAAACATTTTAATATTTTGTTATGGTTGAAATTCAAGTTCAAATAAAGTGACACTTATTTAGAAACAAACAATACTATAAGTGGTATCAATCTATCTACTACAATATCAGTTTGTTAGACAAAAGAAAATTCAGAAAATAATCAGTGTACTGTAGAAATGCAGTGAATAATATTTTTATGAATATCCCAAACTCATATGCATTAAAGAAAGTTTCAGTTAATTATTGAAAAAGCATTGCTTAAAAGGCAATGGGACTTCTGAGTTCAAAACTTCATAATTTCATTGCTACCCATGAGGCATTACAGATGCCTTTAACACGTATATCCACGCTTGGGAGAAACTTGGAAGGAAGTAGATAAAAATTCTCATGAGTTTAGAGGTGAAAATTGTGAAAAGTTGAATAATAAATAGTGTTAACTGCATTTTTAAACATCAGCATGCTACATTTTACTGACAAGACAAAGGAGTGAGTTGAAGGAAAAAAGTTTAAAATACTTGGTGGCACACTCCTGTAATCCCAGTACTTGGGAGGCTGAGACAGGAGGATATAGGATTGAGAACAGCCTCAGCCAGCAGTGAGTCTTTCATCAACCTAGCAAGACCCAGTTTCTAAATAAGAAATAAAACTGGGAGTGTAGCTCAAAGATAGAATAACTCTGGGTTCAATCCCCCATACCACACACACACACAAAATACTTCTCATGCAAAATATATCTATTTTTGTTAGAAATTATTTCCTAACTAAAGAAGGTATCAGTGGCTCCACGATTAGAAGGGAAAATCACTATTCAAACAATGCATAAATATAGAAACACATATTCATTTTATTTGCATCGAACCAGCATGAAAGAAATTCATGCTGGGCATTTGTATGAAATGAAACCTGAAATTAGACCAGCTTCTAATATTTGCAAGGTTTAGCACAAATATACAAGTAAAGCTGCTGTACCTTGTGTCTAAATATTTAAAATATATAACTCAAGCAAAAGAGCAAATAAAACGTTTCATGCTCATACCTTGGAAATTATACTTTTATAATAACCTGCAAGGTCATGTTAGGTAACCAGTGAGGAGGACTGAAGAGAACCACTTTAACTCATAGGTTATTCCCTAAAACACTGGAGGTATTTACCTTCATAATTTACCAGAGAACTGTGAGGAACAAATACTATATTTTATGGGGGTTTGATATTGAATTAAAAAGCAATGAATCATTTCTAGTTTTGGTAATATGGTACTCTAATTTATACTTTTAGCAATCTACCCCGGTTAGAAATTCCTAGAAATTTTTGATCAAATATTAAGTTTGTTTAATGTCTTCTTTTAGTGAGAGTGTATACAAATGATAACCAAGATTAATATTTTAAGAAAATGAGATGAAAGAGCAATGCAAAATAGATGTTGGTAAACCTAAATAAAAATAATCTAGACAAATATGATAAAAAATACATGAATTGCAGATCGAATCATACTGCAGACAAAATGTCAAATAATGCCAAAGATCCCAGAGGAAGCTTAACAATTCTGACTCCTGGCACCATTATGTAAAACAGTATGAAGGTTCCTCAAAAAATTAAAAATAGAACACATGATCCAGCAAACCCACTTCCGGGTATATATTCAAACAAAATGAAATCAATATGTGGAAGAGATAACCCCAAAGCCATGTCTATTGTAACATTGTTCACCACACCCAAGAAATGTGGGATGTGTCGGGAAATCCACCAAGAGCTGTGGCATGTGTGTTTTTATCACATTGAACCTCACTATTATGTATAATTGTGATTCACTAATAATTCATTTAGTAAATAAATTATTTATTAAAATTATTAATTTATTAAATTAATCTTAAAAATGAAAGAAATGGAAACAACCTAAGTGTCCATCAACTGAGGAATGAAGAAAATGTGGTTCATATACATAATGAAATAAAATTCAGCCATAAAAGGAATGAAATCCTATCCTTTGAGACAGTATAGATGGAACTGGAAGTCATTATATTAAGTGAAATAAGCCAGGCACAGAACGACAAGTATTGAATGATTAATGATTTCATTCAAAAAGCTAATCTCATGGAAGCTAAGCGTAGAATGGTGGTTACCAGAGTCTGGGAAGACCCAGGGAATGGGGGGGGTGCTCAGTGGGTACAAACTCAGGTAAGAGTAAGAATTTTTGCTTTGCTATTGAACAGTGAAGTTTCTGTAGATACTCATGTCACAGGTATGAGGTCCTCAGTTCTTGAGTGCTCAAGAGTAAGAATTCAATGAGACACCAGAACATTCGTTGTATAATGTAAGCAAGGTGATTTACTAAAGGAAAGATACATTTGCAAGAGCAAGAGCAGATCTCCAGCTAGACACCAAAACAAAGGGGCTGAGGGCATGTGGGCAGGCTGAGGGTAGACTCTGTCAGCCTAAAGATAGGTTTGGAGTGGCGTCCAAGTATGGAAATTTCCAGCAGCGTGCCCCCCAGTGCTCATGTCTCCCTAACTACCTAATAATAACAAGGTTCTGATTATTTCAAAATTCTAGAAGGAAGTATTATGAATGTTTTAATTTTAAACAAATAATTACTGTTTGAAGAAATTGATGTTAACCCTGGTTCAAACATTACTCAGTGTATACATTTATCAAAACATCACATAGTTTGCCATAAATAGGTACAATCTTCATGTTCAATCCCCGGTACCGCAAAAAAAAAAAAAAAAAGAAATTTGAGCACATTTTAATTCACTGTATAGGACAGCTTGAATCAGTCAGGTTTGTAGAAAGACTCACAAGCCTTATATTCAAAGAACAGTTGTTATAGACAGAGTTTAAATTGCCATCTTAGAAAAACCAAAATCAACTTAAAGGTAGGTGTAAATGACCAGATATTGGTCTTACTTTAAAATTAGAAAAAAGTGAACAAGAAAATGTAATTGATGAATAATTGAAAGTATATTCCACATTGTTAAGGCCACACTACCTTACGGTCAAATCATCTTATTTTTCACAAGAAAAAAAATTATGATTTTTAATGAAAGGCTGTTGACTCTCAATGAAAATAAATGAAGGATGCTACCTTTTAAGAGCATTCCTATTATATTATTAGCTAAATTTTTAGAATTATTAAAAAATTTTAATAATCACGTGTGTTTATTTATACTATATAACACATTTATTTATTTATACTATATAGCATTTTTTCTATCTTAAAAATGATTCTAGCTCTTAATGTACTATTTTCTCTCTAATACACCAACATTTCTTTGGAATGTCATCTTTAATGCCCTCTCTATTTTAAAAGAATGAGAATTTACCACAGTGCTACATTAATTTGCAAATGAATTCATTCCAATTGAAAGGAACACATTTTAATTCTCCCTACATTTTAACTTTCTGTTTAGTTAAGAATATAAAATATTTGTAATTAGAACATATACAACAAGGCACGGTGGCACATGCCTGTAATCCCAGTGCTTGGTAGGCTGACAGGAGGATCACAGCTTTAAGGATAGCCTTGGTAACATAGTGAGACTCTCAGCAACCTAACGAGACTCTGTTTCAAAACAAACAAACAAACAAAAAATTAAAAAGGGCTGAGGGTGTAGCTTGGAGGTAGAACACCACTGGGTTCAATCTCTGTACCACACACACACACACACAAATGCAAAAATTACTCCAAAATGACCAAAACCATTTAAGGTGTTCTTTCAATTGTTAGGTACTTTGTGAAATGGGTTGTTGGGGTAGGCTTACCTTTTTCATATTGGATTCCTTGGATCATGCACAGTTAGCCAAAAAGTCAGCTACACTACTGATTGACATAAATGTGGTTAATGTGAAAAATCACAGAAAAAATATCTTAACTTGACTTATTGCTGCATTCCACTTGCCATCACTATAACGTTTTGATTTATTAGGAATAGCATGACTGGGATAGAAGCTAAGACCAGAAGTAAGAGTTCCCCTAGATTTTGCTAAGCAGGGGAATTAAATAGGGAAGTGATGGCAATAATCAAACCCTGATCTCAAACATATCAAAGTTAGGCCGGGCGTGGTGGCGCATGCTTGTAATCCCAGTACTTTGGGAGGCGGAGACCGGAGGATCCGGGTTCGCGGCCAGCCTCAGCTCTCACTCTCTCGCTCTCTCTCTCTCTCTCCCCTTAGTGAGGCCCTCCGCAACTTCGTGAGACCCGGTTTCAAAATAAAGCATAAAAAATAGGGCCGGGGGCGTAGCGCGGAGG
>PVJS01042911.1:5908-17398 GCA_004027185.1 Glis glis
TTTTGAAACCGGTCTCATGAAGTTGCGGAGGGCCTCACTAAGTAGAGAGAGAGAGAGAGAGGTAGAGAGAGAGAGAGAGAGAAAGAGAGAGAGAGAGATAGCTGAGGCCGGCCGTGAACCCGGATCCTCTGGTCTCCGCCTCCCAAAGTACTGGGATTACAAGCGTGCGCCACCACGCCCAGCCTACTCAGGAAGAAATCTAACCAAGGAGGTAAAGGAGACCTCTACAATATGATACAGAAACAAATCCTTACTTATAGAGAATTGATTTTTGACAAAGAAACTAAAACTATATGCTGGAGAAATGACATCGTTTTCAACAAATATTGCTGGGAAAACTGGATATCCATGTAGAGATAAATGAAATTAGACCCCAATCTCTCATCATGCACAAAAGTAAACTCAACATGGATCAATGATCTAGAAATTAGACCAGAAACTTACAATTACTAGGAGAAAATATAGGGCCAAATCTCCAACATAGGCACTGGTTGAAACTTCCTCAATAAGATCCCCAAAACTTAGGAAATAAAACTGAGAATCAGTAAATTGGGCCAGGAGTGGTGGTGTGTGCCTGCAATCCTAGGGTTTGGGAGGCTGAGATAGCAGGATCTCCGGTTCAAGGACAGCCTCAGCAGTTAAGTGAGGCCTTCTGCAACTTAGCAAGATCCTGGTTCAAAATAAAAATGAAAAGGATTAGGGGTTTTATGTCAGTGGTAACATGTTCCTGGGTTCGACTCCCAGAACCAAAAATAGATAAATTGGATAGCATCATACTAAAAACCTTCTGTGCAGCAAAGGTAGCAATCAAGAGTTTGAAGAGAGAGCCTACAGAATGGGAGAAAATCTTTGCCTGCTACTCCTCTGATGCAGGACTAACATCTAGAATACAAAGAAATTAAAAAACTTAACACTAAAAAACACAATAAAAATGGGTGTATCCATCAGCATACCTGCAGCCATAATCTAAAGTTTTGACCACCTAACTTAGAGAAAAGGAGATTTATTTTCTAAAGTATCAGGTTCAGTCCTTGTGAAGCTGGGGACCAAGGATCTCAGGGCATGGCAGAGGGAGAGCACATGGGCTGTGCTCTTTACATCATGAAGGCCAGAAGCAAGAGAGAGAGCAGGGGGAGAAGGGGCCATATATAATCCACAATGCCACACCCCTAGGAACCACCGCCTCCAGTCACAAACTACTGGCCTACTGGGTACCACCAAGGTAAATCCATTACAATGGATTTATCCACTTCTGGGATTGTAACCCTCATGACTCAATTATATTAACCCTGAATATTAATAAATGAGCTCTTTGGGGACATTTTACATCTAACTATAACATTGGGCAATTGAACTGAATAGACACTTCTCAAATGGACAATAAATCTTTATAAGAGATGTTATTTGGCTTTGTGAGTCTTCCAAATTTGTTCTGAATCTTTATAATTTTTCGTACTTTCATAGACATTTACATTTCTGTATGAATATTTAAGGTTCAGTTTTTCAATATCCCTAAAGGCTCTTCTGGAATTTTTATCATGATGACAGTAAATCTGTAGATAAATTTGGAAATAACTGATATAATGACCAAAATATTTTTTCAATTCATGAATAAGGTTATGTTCTCAGTTTATTTTTGGACTTTGTGTTATTGACTTCATGATGTTTTGTTGTCAGTGCAGTGGCTTGTAGATCTTTTGGTAGAATGTTTCCTGCATAACGAACTTTTGTGTTTTTAATAGTTTTTGTATAGCCTTTACCATTTCTTTGTCCCTGTTTTAAGAAATTGTATTTGTTTTCATCGTTTTGATGACTTTATGTTTAATAATCTTGTGAAATTTACTACTTACTGATAATGCTTTTTGTATAGATTTAAATGTAATTTTAATATGCATTATCCTGCTATTTGGGTTAACATTTTTCTTATTTCCCAACTTTGGATTTCCCGGATAGTATTGAACAGAATTGGTGATATTATGCATCCTTCTTGCATTTCTGATTCTGGGGTGTGAAGGTTTAATATTTAAGGTTTAGTGTGACATCTTAAGATGATATTGGTTGATATTCTTTATTAGACTAGGAAAATTTGCCCTCTTCTAAGAATTTTGGATATGAATGCATATACAATCTCATCAAATCTATTCTCTGCATCTATTGGTAGAGTTGTCTATATTTGCTGGACTTTCCTCATTAAATATGCAATAAGTATATATACACAGTTGGATTTGATCTGCTACATATTTTTCATGACAACTTTATTTATATTTCTTTTTTTTCATTCATTTATTCAATAAATATCTGTGATAAACATATGCTAAATGCATGGAAATTAAACATACATCCTCATCCTCCAAGAGATGGTTTCTAATGGAGATACATATACTTATGAGCAATTTTCTCATTTATAGTATACCTTTTTTGTGCTTTAATTTTTGTCAAAATTCTTCCCAAAGACTCTGTTCTATTCTTATTTCTTGGAGCTGCATAACTCTAAGGTTGGCCTTAGAGTCATAATCTCCTTTTCTTTAGCTTAGTTTTTTAAAAACTCCTCTTTCTGCCATGGCGGAGAAATGCCTGTTCATAACAAAAGCTGGAAATGATGCCAAAGGGAAAGTAACGTTTTCCTCTTGATCTTTTTTCTCAATTTACTAAGCTATTGCAATCATTTTCTCATGTGTTTCTTGAGATTCAGGAGGTAAGCAGAGCCAGCGTTGTTTCTTCATTGCACAGAAGAGGAAATTGAGGCCCAGCAATATTAACTTTCTGGCTCAGGGTATTCAATGGAAAATCAGGGCTAGAATCCCAGTCACATTTCCTGGAACATTTGTTTCCAATGACATTTTAACAGAGCTACAAGGCCCAGGTAAGAGATGGACAGTGTGGCAATCGTATTGTGCCTTCTGTTCTTAGCTCCACAAATGGACTCAACTATGCTTTATAGTAAGAGATTGATTCCAGAATTTCCAGAATCCAAGCAAGAATGTAACAGGCTCAGAAGCAGGAGTGAGGTGGCTCCAGGAATCCAAAAAACTTTGTCTTCTTGAGAATCATGTTCCTTCTACCCCAACCTGCTAGTCTTCATTCTTGAGTCCCACTTTCTCTGCTTGTGTCTGTCCAGATCGCCTGGTGAGCCCCGACATATGTTGCTGGGTCTCCTCATTCTCATTAATTTAGGCCCACTGATTATTATCTCAGCTCTCTCTTTCCAGGAGTCTTTCCCCACCACTCTCTCCCGCTGTAAGTAGCCCACCAAAGGCAGCTTCCGGTCCTTTATTTATATTTCTAAGAGATTTGGTTTCAAAATTTTCTTCCTAAAATTTACCTTGCCAATTCATAAGAGCCAAATTATGGAACCAACCTAGGGTCCATCAACAACTGAATGGATCAAAAAATTATGGGAAATACCCATAATGGAATTCTACTCAGAAGAACAAAATTAAAGAAACACAGAATTATGACATTTGCAGGAAAATGGATGGACCCAGAGAAAATTACATTAAGTGAGATTGGCCAATCACAGAAAGTGAAGGGTCATATATTTCTCTCATATGTTGAAGCTAGAGATTCATCGGGTTACAAGAAGGATTTTAGATAATGGAGGAGAAACCCTAGTACCATGATGGAGAGGTTGAAGGGGAGGTTGGTGGTGCTGGTGGGGAGGGAGAATTAATGAAGAAAACACATCCATTGATGTTATATATGTATGTGAAATTATCAATGCCAATCTCATTATCATGTATAGGGAAGAGTAGGGAGTAGGAAGGGAGCCAAGGGGAAGCTCACCACGTGATGCCTCCATGTGTGTCCCTATCAATCAGAACTTCATTATGATGTGAGACTACAATGACTCAATAAAAGTATATTAGAAATTTCTTTTTCAGAGTTCATATGTCAGACAATGCTTATTGCATTAATAGAGAAAAGTTCCCTGACATGAACCTGATTTTATTTCCTTCCATTTTGTGACCACTTAGTGGTATCTTTGAGATTTTCAGATGACATTTATATCCTTCCAGAAAAGGTTCATTCCTTTCCCTGGGAAGTCAGAACAGTGTAACACTTATGTCTCTGATGCAAAGTTGGACATGATATGAACAAAGGGAAAAGTTGAATGTAGATATCAAATTAGCTCTACTATTCTCCCATTTCTTGAACACTGAGAACAATTTTTGTCTCACAGCTTTATCATGCTCTATACCACAGAGTTTCTGCATTGATCCAGATATTCCAGCTGCTATATTACCAATGAATCTATTCCACTTGAATACAAGGCATATCATTACATTTAAAATAATATAACTAAAATTGTAATGTCATTGGAAAAAATGTCATGATTGGTGAGGTGACAATTACTAATGTCATCCTATGGCAACGATGGGATTGACTTTACTGACTAATAATGGGGCTTGCTCTGGCGATGACATATCAGGCATAAGGGTTAGGACATCAGTCTACTCTCATTTCACCAATGATACATGCAGGATAAAACTTGTTTCTTAGTCTTTGGGTGATGTTAATAAAATTTGTTTTTCCCCTTACACCTAACTAAACAGGACATAGACTGGGGGATTAGAAAGGGATTGCCCACCTCCTTATCACACCACATCAGCGATAGGGATGTGCATGAGGGGAGTTGCATCTGCTGAGCTTATACCCACTCATCCTTATGCCTGGTGGCTCATGCTATGACTAGTCTCTTCCAGTCTAGAGGACTAAAATGATCATTTTTTCCCCTTCTGCATGGAACCACCTTGTAAAGAAATAAATGATGCCACATGGCTATCTCTACCATCTTAAAAATCAGGAAAATGATTTGTTTCTACCACGGGCTGGATCTCACTGGAGATAAATAATACAGGATGCAAACAACTTCTCCTATAGCTGGCCAGATAGTAAATATTTTATATATTAATATCTGTCTATCTGTCTGTTTAATCCTCTATCTTTAGTATGCATGTCCTAAGAATAAGAGTTTTTCTCCTACTTTAGCAAGATCAATTCCCCTGACCTCACTCACCCATTTGTTACATGACCAGTTACTGTGGCAGTTCCAGAGGCTCTGTACTCTATTACTTCCCTGGTGACAGAGGACATGAGAATCTGGCCATGTTGGGTTTTATCAGCCTGGCACTGAATTACAAGGCAAACTGCTGTGTTTACTAGACTGTCCTGTTCCCAACAAATGAAATCTTGCTACAAGCTGTGCTGCCTAAGATGGAGGCAGTTTTGCAAAGGCAGTCCCTTGGCCACCAAGGTGCATCATATCTGAGTCATGTACACACATGTACCTCCAAGGCTGGCAATAATGCAGGGCAAAAAAATGAGTGTGTCTCACTGCTGTGCCAATCTCCATTTGATACCATGCCAGGTCTAGAGATACCATGTGCAAGCTCTAGCCGTTCTCTTCTTCTGTTGCTAGAGGTTGGGGGAGGATGGGTTGTGCCAGTCTCTTAGTTGTCTGGCAACTGTGGTCCTAGATGCTCAAAATCCAGGTACTTGCAATGGGACAGGAGTCCTGGAACTCTACCCAACATGTTATTTAATCATCTTGGTGCTAGTTTCAACTTCAAGGCCTGGATTAATTTATTCTCCCTGCACAAAGCAGGGGATGTTTCTTTTCCTGTTTCCTGTTTTGGAGTTGAGAAATGGGTGATGTGGACAAGTATTTCCTTATTACCCTCTTTAAAATGTCTATTCTTATTCTTATACTAAACTCAGGCACTAGGGTTTCTTCTCTGGCTTTCTTAGCTCTTATGAAAATGCTTGATGTATGAATAGCTATTCAAATTAGTGTGTTTGTGGGGATACAATCACTGGAGGATCTTAGCCACCATCTTCCTCGATCCCCAGAAGTGTATCCTAAATTAGATGCAAGAAGCACAAAACCTAACATAAAACATTAATATATTGTTGAAAGTCTTAATTAAAGGTTAAAAACACAACCAATTCAGATTATATTTTCAAAATATATGAGTCTTCTCATTCCTTCTCCCCTTCTCTCCCACTTTTAAAGATTTAAGAACTCATTTTAAATTGGGTTATTTGTGTTTTTAGTGTTAAGTTTTTAAAATACTTTTGTAGGTGCATTGCAATCTCATATCATTATGTAGTTCAGAGTAGTGTTATGTTTTTAAAGTTCTTTGTATATTCAAGATATTAGTCCTCTATCAGAGAGTAGCTGGCAATGATTTTCTTCCATTCTGTAGGTTCTCTCTTTAGACTCTTGATGGTTTCCTTTGCTGCATAGAAGCTTTATACTTTAATGCCATCCATTTATTGATTCTCATTTTAATTTTCTGAGCTTTACCAAATCTACTATGAATCTAAGTAAGTTAGATATTTGTGGCACCAGTGATACAGCTGTGATCTTCAAGTTAGTTGTGAGAGCACACTGAGGATGTAAAGGACACACCTGCAAGTGGTTAGACTGGGGGGCAGATGAGACCCTGGAGAACAAGAGCAGGGTGTTTAAAGAGAGGAGAGGCTGAGCATGCTGCATTAGCATACAGCAGGCACTAATCAAATCCAACTGTTATAGTTAGCTATAGAATATCCCCTAATGAGCTCATTTATTAATATTCAGGTTAAACATAGTTAAGTTATGAGAGTTGCAATCTTAGCAGTGGGTAAAACCACTGTAAAGGATCTATGGGGTGGTGGCCCAGGCCAATAGGGTGTGGAAGGAGAACGTGGGTCCCTGAGGCTGCAGCCTTGAGGATTATATGTGGTTCCTCCTTTCCTCACTTTTTCTCTTGCTTCCAGTCTCCATGGTGTGAGGGGCAAAGCCTTGGTCTCCCCCCTCTCTATTTCCTGCCACCATGTCCTGAGATTCACAGTCCCTGGCATCACCTGAGATTCACAGTCCCTGGCCTCACCTGAGATTCACAGTCCCTGGCCTCACATGGATTGAACTCAAAATCTCCAAGCTGTGAGTTAATAACTCTTCTTTCCCCTAAGTTACATGGTCAAGTCTTTGCATTATAGCTGTGAAAATGCTAACAAACCAAAGTTCCTTTCCCTCCCTCCCTCTCTCCCTCCCGTCTTTCCTCCCTCCTACCCTCCCACCCTACCCATTCTTGAGTAATCAGTGTTCTTCATTAGAGTTGGCATTTATTGGCTTCCACATATGACAGAGAACATACAGTACTTGTCTTTCTGTGTGTGACTTATTTCCCTAAACACAGTGTGCTACAGTTAAGGCATTTGAATTTTGCTACAAATGACAGAATTTCATTCCTTTTTACATCTGAATAATAATGTATTAGACACACACACACACACACACACACACACACACACACACACTCACTCCACACACATGCACACATTACATTTTATTTATTGCTCATCTGTTAATGGGCATTAAGGTTGGTTCTGTATCCTTGCTATTGCACATAGTGCCATGATAAATACAGACATGCATGTATCTCTTTGGTTTGTGGTTTGTGATTTCGTTTCCTTTGGCTATGTACCCATACAGGGATACCAAGATCATATGGTAGATCTAATTTTTAGTTTATGAGGAACCTTCATACTCTTCTCCATAATGGCTGTACTAATTTCTGTTCCCACCAACATGTGCCAGTTGGTGTATTTCTTCCACATCCCACCATTCTCCCCTTCCTCCTTCCCCATACATATTAGTGAGATATGTAGTGATACCTTCATATGTAGATCTAACATTATTTGAACCATTTCCTTCCTCAATCCTCCTTTTCCCCCTCCCCAAATCCCTTTCCTCTATTCTTTCTTTTCACCTACCTGAAGTCTCTTTTGTTTCCAATTTTCTCTCTAGCTTCCACATAAGAGAGAACACATACAACCTCTAACTTTCTAAGACTGGTTGATCTCGATATAATATTCTCTAGTTCCATCCATTTTTTCCTGCAAATTATATATTTTTCTTCTTATTTATGGCTGAGTAAAACTCCATTGTGTGTATATACCATGTTTCCTTTATCTGTTCATCTGTTGACAGACACGTCATTGTGATGGTATTTCTACCAATCTTACTAATGAATGTAGAGAATAAGGAGGAGCCAGGTGGGACGTGGAAGCAAATATTCTACATGTGCACATATATGTTTTTATTACATCAAAATTCAATACGATGTATAACTGTAATGCACTAACAAAACAATTTCTAAAATTGGCTATTATGAATTGTGCTGCAATAAGCATGGCTATGCATGTATCACGATAGTATTCTGACTTACATTCCTTTGTAAAGATACCAAGAAGTGATATAGCTGTATCCTATGGTAGTTTTGTTTTTAAAATTTTGAGTTCCTCATATAGTCTGGATATTAACCCTTTGTCAGACCAATAGGTGATAAATATTTTCCCATTTTGTAGTTTACTTTGCTGTGCAGAAGTGCTTTATTTGAAGTAATCCATTTGTGTATTTTCATTTTCATTTTCTCTGCTTTTAGTGTCATATCCAAAAAAAACCCTTGCATGTATCAATGTCTTGAAGAGTTTACCCTGTTTTCTTCTAGCTGTTTCAGAGTTTAAGGACTTACATTTATGTCTTTGACCCATTTTGAGTTGATTTTATTCAGGGTTTGAGATGGGGAACAAGTTTGAATCTTCTACATGTGGATTTCTAGTTTCTCTAGCTGGAATGAAGAGGCTGTTCTTTCTACAATGTATGTTTTTAGCATCTTTGCAGAGAATCATTTTTCTGTCTATACATAACTTTTGTGGGATCTGGATTGTTTTCCATTAGTCTATGTGTCTGTTTTTATGCCAGTGCCTTGCTGCTTTTAATACTGTGTATGTCTTCAAATCAGATATTGTGATGCACTTAGTTTCATTCTTTTTCTTCAAAATGGATTTTGATTTTAGGGGTCTCATTCTTCCATATGAATTTTAAGATTTTTTTCCAGTTTTGTAAAGAATTTCACTGCTTTCCCATGGATATTGCATTGGATCTCTGTTTTGAGTAGTACACTCTGTTTAATACTATTAATTCTTCCAATCCTTGAACATGGGAGGTCTTTCCATATTTTTGTGTGTGTCTTCAATCTCTTTCATCAATATTTTGTCATTTTCATTGTAATGATCTTTCACTTCCTTTGTTAAATTTATTCTTTAGTATAGTATCATTTTATTGAAGGTAAATTTTGAAAGGGATTGTGTTCATGGAAGTATAATATTGTTTAACTCAAATCTTGACAACAGCTTAATTTTCTTTCCTAAAGAACTTATAGACAAATGTCTCACCAATTAAAAACAAATGAAATTATATCTTTAAAGGACATGTATTTGCACAAACATCACCATTAGTGATCTAGTAGTATAAATCAGTTCAGTGACTACCACAAATAATCTTCATTAAGATATGTATATTGTATCCTTCAATGCAGGGAGTTTGTTTAATGTGGTTCCTGCCTCCTGTCCTGTAGCACACATTCCTATTGTTTTGTATCCAGTTGTATTGTTTGTGATCCAATATTTGATTCCATTTTTTTCTGACAAACACATACTAAACAGCAACAGGAATAGTCCCATCTGCAAATGACTCAGGGATGCCAATCCATAGTTTCTTAAGCCCTCCCCTCTTAATTTTCTGAGCTTGGCTCTTTCCTTCATTTTACTGGACAAGTTTCACCTACAATGGTAGTGACAGAGGGAAGAAACCATATCTGTGTCTCCTTCTTTTGTAGAATATATGAATGAGTTATCCTTGGAGTGAAACCATGGGTATGGATTTGTTTCTTCCTCTATGAACAGAATCAGTGTGGTACACATTTACAATAATCATGTGATGGGGGTTTCCTCCTTTTTCTAACATGGATTTCGAGACAGCTAGGGTATAAGTCATAGTGTACCCCAATAGAGATAAATCCTAGTTCTGTCATTTATAAGCTGTGTGACAAAATATGTCTCTTTTTTCCCAGAATCTCCCTTTCCCCATTTGACATCTAAAAAATAATAATTTCTACCTTACCATTTTGGGGGGGTTATTGTTAAATATTGTGTATATACTTATGTAAGTAATTGACATATGCTTGGCCTCTGTTATGGTTAGATATAGAATGTTCCCTGAAGAGCTCATGTATTAATATTAAGAGTTGATATAATTAAGCCATGAGGGTTCTAATCTCATCAGTGGACAACCCTTTGTAATGGATTTACTGGGTAGTAACCTAGGCAGATGGGGTGTATGTGGAAAAGGGAGGTGGGGTGTGGCCTTAGGGACTATTTTGTTTTTGAATCCCCTTGCTTGCTTTCTCTCTTGCCTCTGGCCTTTGTGTTGTGAGAGCAGAGGCTTGCTCTCTCCCTCTCTCTGCTTCACATCATCATGCCCTGAGCTCTGAAGACCTGGCCTGACAAGGGCTGAACCCCCAAATCTCCAAGAAACTGTGAGCAAATAAATCTTCCTTCTTCTAAGCTGTGTGGTCAGGCTTATTGAGTCACAGCAGTGAGAATGTTTAAAAATTGCAGTTGCTATTTTATTTTTATTTTTATTTATTTATTTATTTATTTATTTTTGCGGTCCCGGGGATTGACCGCAGGGGCGTTCTACCTCTGCGCTATGCCCCCGGCCATATTTTTTTATAGTTTATTTTGAAACCGGGTCTCACAAAGTTGCAGAGGGCCTCACTAAGGAGAGAGAGAGAGAGAGAGACAGGGAGAGAGAGAGCGAGAGAGCTGAGGCTGGCCGCGAACCCGGATCCTCCCGTCTCCGCCTCCCAAAGTACTGGGATTACAAGCGTGCGCCACCACGCCCGGCTTGCAGTTGCTATTTTATTTCCAGGTATATGTGATGTAAACTCAGTTCTTTAAAACATTTAAAAGACTCCCATTTTTCCAAGTAAAACTATCCTAGTATTTGATAAAGTTTGATTTACACTGGCCATCAGTCCAACAATCCAGAATGTTGAGAAATATTTGGATCAGGTCATCTATTTCACTGTTCCTTAGTCCTGGATACACACTGGAACCACCAGAGGTTTTTTTTTGTGTGTGTGCTTTTGGTTACTTGTTTCTTTTAAATTATCTATTCCTCTGTTCTTTCCCAAAACAGCTGAACTAGAATTTAAGGAAGGGGTTTGGAAAGAAAAACAAGAATAAAATTATCTGTTTTTATCTTTATAAGGGCACAAAGTACACTCAGAAGGGATAAGAGTTTATCTAGCTGATTGGCTGATCATTTTATATGTCAAAAGGGCTCATTTTGAGATAGCAGGGAACATTACTAATACATCTGATTGCAAGCTCACAGTTGTCTCAGTGAGAACAGAAGGCTTCAATGGATCCAGTTGTGTTCCTGGTGCTCAGCCTCTCCTGTCTGCTTCTCCTTTCACTCTGGAGACAGAGCTCTGGGAGAGGGAAGCTCCCACCAGGCCCCTTTCCTCTCCCAATACTTGGGAATATTCTGCAGATAGATGCTAAAAACATCAGCAAATCCTTAACCAAGGTAAATATGTTCATGCTCCTTTACTGGCTTGTAAAGGGTAAGTTAATTAACCCTTTTTTTTTTTT
>PVJS01042913.1:0-17297 GCA_004027185.1 Glis glis
CTGCTCTTAGACCGTTCGACCAGCTACTGGTTCCTCTGACTCTCCACGTGCAGTCAGAACCTGGGACTACATTGCTTCAAACTGTAAGCCCATCTGATAAATCCCTTTTTTCAAATATACTCATTCTGTTTATTCTGTTAATCTAGAGAACCCTGTCCAATACAACCTTCTCTGATCCAAATCGCTATAAAGGAGCTGGAATAAGATTTGGGTTAACAGGTGCCCTCGTTGTTGTTATGCCAGGCTTCATTCTTTGTACAGTGTTCACCACATGCAAAGTCAGGATAAATTGCTAGTGCCAACATGGGACTCACAAAAGCAAAACTGGCGTAAGAGCCAAAGTCAGGTCCCAGGATTAGAGGTGAGACACAAAAGCTAAAGGATGTAGTAAAAGAAGAGCCAAATAGGAGAGGGGAGAGGAGTTGCAGAGATCTGAAAGCAAGTTGACAAATGTTTAGAAGTGATAATGTGAAAAAGGAACCGTGTGAGACTGGGCCAGCCAAGGGCTGGTGGAGAGACAGGACATGGTTAAGCAGCAAGCAAAGGTGAGATTGTGGACAAAAATGTGTTGAGAGCTGGTTGTATGACAGCATTCTGGTGACTATGACCTTGCTCACAAGGATACATGTGTCCCTAACGCTCCTATCAACATGTGGCTTCAAGCCTGATGTCTGAGTTACAGGGCCAGAGGTTGAAAGTAAACAGAAATTTTGGAAATAGAGACACTAGAACTTTCATAAAAGTTTAAAAAGTAAATTTAAAAAATTAAACTTTTTTGCAATGTTATTTCCCAAAGTATGTAAAATCTTTAAAATACTCTAACATTTCAACACATAATTTGGGGTGTCAAAAGAAAAATAGTGTGTATCAATAAGAAGCTTAATGAAAAACATTAAAGAGATATGTTTATTTTCCAGTTTGGAATTACTTGGCCAAGTGGATATAAAATTAATATTATAGTGAGATGATTAAGTATTCTATCCCAGTTTCTGAGGCTCTTCCTCAAGAATTCTAGCCAACCTTTTATTTTCCATGTTTACCTTGGTTCTGCCACCTTAGAACTAACACCTTAACAAAGTATTTATCTTGTCTTTTTACCCAAAAGACAAGAAAATTTTATTTATTTACTTTTTTTTATAAATTTAGAAGCTCTGAATGGCTATTGGCACCAACTACAACCACAGTTGTTTAAAAATTATAAAATACCCTAGGATTCCCTTTGCTTGTAAACTTGAATTCTGTTCTTTATTTTTAATGCATCATTCTTTAATGTCAGCTCTGGATTCATTGTTTCATACATCACATGTAGGGGGTGTGTAGACAGGCTTGTGAGTGACACCTGGGCTCATTGACAATGTCTCATGGTGTTGATATTGACATCTCATCAGGCAGAGTCCCCCACATCCTCTGGATGGATGCCTATGTAACTCAAAACAGTGCATAAACATAAAATATGCAGCCATTTAGAATTTTTCTACATACCAATTATTGAAATGCTTCTAATTCTCACTTTTTACAATGATTTAGGCAAAGAGTACTGACTTGGAGTAATGTCTAAAACATGTAGTGTGGTATACATTTACAGAGCATCTTTATAATTGTCTAGACAGGAAAAAGAACATCTAGTTGATTTGATTCAATGTGTTTTATAGAGTTTTGGAAAGAATAAATGACCTTATGCCTTAGGACTGTCCTGATACCTGCTATTTATGACTCTGTTCTGGGCAAAGAACTAGAGAACAGAATGAATTAATTGTTGCACATGCCAGTATGTCTTAGATATAGTAATATCAACATTTATAAAAATATCAACTCAGAACAGATAAAAAAGAAAGTGATTTCTCTCTTTTGTCTTTGAAGAAGGAAAAATATTGTTGACCCTGACCCTTCTTATTCCACTGACAGAAAAAATAGAAGACATAGAAACCTATATACAAGAACCTAGGAAGGTAATATGGTGGAAAGTAACAAGGGCTACTTTAGTTTGATACTCCAGGAAAGCCTCTCTGAGAAGGAGACATCTGAAAGCTTGGGGACATGAGTGACTAGAAGGAGTCAACCCTGCTGGGAAGAGTACTCCAAGCAGAGGGAACAGCAAGCACAAAGGCACACAGGTGAAAACAACTCTGGCCATTGTAGCCAGAGTCCACTGTGCAAAGGTAGTAGTGGAATAGTGAAAGGAGTTTGTAGTTTATTTGAAGTTCAACTAGAAACCAATTGAAAGTATTAAGCAAGGAGTGACATGATCTGACTGACTTGCCATTTTTAAACATTATTCTGATCACTCTGTAGGAAAACAAGAGAATAATAAGCAAGGAGACCAGATAGGGACAACTTGAGTTTCCAGAAAAGAAATGATGTTATATTAGATTGGAGTGCAACTACTAGGTGAGTGCAAAAGAAGAGAAGATGGAATTTATTTTAGACATAGAATCAACAGAGCTCACCAAAGAATTAGATGTACTTACAGAAAGAAGGAAAGGAACTAAGTTTAACACCCATTTGTGACTTAAGGAACTGGACAAACAGTGGTGGTACAATATAAGGGAGGGGATATTGAGGGATAGAAATACTATTCATTTAAGTTGTCCATACATCCTATTAAAGATGTAAATAATTTCTTAGAATAGTCCAGAATTCAATAAAGTCAGGTTAAAAATATAAATTTGTAAGCCATTGGAATATAGACTTAGTTAAAGCTAACTGGCTAGATGAGATCACCTGGGTAGAGAACATAAATAAAGAGAGTCCTAAACCAAGCCTTGAAAATTCCAATATTAATTTGCAGGAAAATGGAAAGAACTAGAGAATGTTATGCTAAATGAGATTAGTCAGTCTCAGAAAGTCCAGGGGAAGCTAGACAGAAAATAGGAAACATAAGGGACATAATGCAGAGAGAGATCTGTAGAGTAGTTTAAGGGGGTTAGAGGAGGGAGTTATGCAAGGGAAGAAGGATTGAAAAAGGAAACAGTTCAAATAATACTGTGGCAACTTGCGATGGTACTACTATTGTAATGGTTAGATATAGAATGACCCCTTGAAGAGCTCATAAATTGGTGTTTGAAGTTGATGTAATTAATTCTTGAAGGTTGTAATCCCAGCAGTGGATAAATCCATTGTAATGTAATGGATTTATCTGGGTGGGAATCTGGGCCACTAGAGTGTGGCTGGAAGGGGAGGATACCTGGGGGTGTGGTCTTGGGGATTATATTTGGTTCCTCCTGCCCCAACTCTCTCTTGCTTGCAGCCTTCATGATATGTGGAACATATCCCATGTGCTCTCCCTCTCTCCACCTCCTGCTGCCCTGTCCTGAGATCCATGATCCCCGGCCTCACATGGACTGAACCCCAAACTATAAGAAAATAAATCTTCTTTCTTCTAAGTTCCATGGTCAGTCTTTTAGATTACAGCTGTAAGAATGCTGACCAGAACAACTACCAATCTCAGTAACATGTGGGAGGGAGAAGAGGGGAGCAGGGCGGGATGTGGAAGGAAACACGGGAAGAACTGTGTGTGTGTATGTTTGCATCACATTGAAACTTGATATGCTACATAATTACAGTGCACTAATACAATAATTTTTTAAAGACACAGGAAAGAAGAAAACCAGTAAAGATTGAGAAGAAGCAGTCAGTATAGTAGGAGAAGAGTTACTAGTTGGAGGCCAAGTATTGTGAAAGCCTCTCAGGATGAAGGCAGTGTTGACTAGGGAAAAGACAAAAGAGATTCCATTGGACTTGGCAAGAAAGGTCACATTTGTGATCAGCATCGCATAGTTTCAGAGAGTAATGCATCTAAATTTTACATCAAACTAAGTCATGCACACTATACACTCTGGCTGGAGGAATGGCTGTAGATGTTGGCACCTGGTGTGCTTGACACGTGTTTTGGTTTTGTCCTCTGGATTCTCCCATCAGATATACCTTGCGTGTTAAATAGAATCTCAGACATCTGCCTTCATAATGACTGATCCTGACAGGATTCTAGAAATCCCAGAGTGTGAAGCCCGCCAGGTTTGTGAATCCTTGTTTCCCGACAGTGTTTGAACCCTTGACTCCATTAAGTGAAATATGACTCCATTAGATTGTCTGACTTTATACACTTTAATTTAGTGCCAGGACCACTTTTAGTGTAAGCTGTTTTAGCAAAGGAATCTCTTTTATGCTGCTTGTCTTTTATAACTGCATTCTTCCTTCCAAGCCTTTCACCAGTGTGACTCAGATTTGTGTCTTGCTCATTGACAATTGAGAAAGAAGGGAACCTGGGTTTTGATCACCAAGCACAAAACAAATTAAAATTGTTCAAATCCTGATGTGGTGGTGCACACCTGGAATCCCAGTACTTGGTAGGCTGAGACAGGAGGATTGCAGGTTTGAGACCACCCTCTGCAATGTAGCGAGACACTTAGCCATGTAGCAAGACACTGTTTCAGAATAAAAAAATAAAAAGGGCTGAGGGTCTGGCTTGGAGATAGAAAGCCCCTGGGTTCAATCCCCAGTAGCAAAAATTTAAAAATTAAAAAAATAAATAAAATTGTTGAAGAAGATGATGTGCTAAAAATACATTGGAATGGGGAGTATAAAACATAAATAAGCACAAATATATGCCAATTAAAATAATACTGATATAAGTAAAGAATAAAAATAAAATATATGTCAAAAATAATATAATATTTAAAACTTACTACACTTTGAAAAACAGAAAACAAAAAACTCTGAATCTCCTCCCAGGTGCTTATTGCTGACCCTTTACATCACTACAGGTGGCCAGAGAACCTCAGTCTTCACATTTGTAAACTCTCTACATGTGGAGTAGGAATTGCATCTTTAAATATATAATTACAGAGTTGGGCATGGTGGCACACTCCAGTACATGCAGGAGGATCTCAGTTTTGAGAGCAGCCTCAGCAAGTTAGCAAGACTCTCAGCAACCTAGAGAGCCCCTGTTTCAAAACAAAAAATAAAAAGGGCTGAGGGTGTAGCTGGAAGGTAGAGCACCCCTTGGTTCAATTCTCAGTACTACAAAAAAAATGTACTTATAGGATCTCATGTGTTTTAAGGCATATACTGACAGACTGTGGGAAGTTGGTTAAATGTTTTTACTTGTGTGGTGGCACATGCCTGCAATCCCAGTACTTGGGAGGCTGAGACAGGAGAAACACAGGATCAAAACCAGTCTTGGCAACTTAGTGAGGCCCTCAGCAACTTAGTAAGACCCTGTTTCCAAATAAAAAATAAAATAGGGCTGGAGGTGTAGCTTGGAGGTAGAATGCCTCTTGGTTCAATCCCAGCACTACAAAACAATAATAAAATAAATAAATGTTTTATAAAAAACATGCCCTGGGTGTGGAAGCCAGGAAGCAGCATCTGGTCAAAGGTGAATGTCCTCACCTTAGGGCAAGGAGGACTTAGTAAACTACTCTAAGATTTCATCTGACCCCAGTTAGAATGGCAATCATTAAGAAGTCAAACAACAACAAATGTTGGCGAGGATGTGGGGAAATTGGGACTCTTCTACACTGTTGGTGGGATTGCAAACTAGTTCAACCACTATGGAGATCAGTGTCAGAAAACTGGGAATGGATCTACCATATGATCCAGCTATACCACTACTGGGTATCATACCAAAGGGATCGAAACCAGAAAACTACAGTAATATATGCATACCCATGTTCATAGCAGCACAATTCACAGTGGCCAAATTATGGAACTAACCTAGGTGTCATCAACAGATGAGTGAATTAAAAAATTGTGGGAAATACACACAATGGAATTCTACTCAGCATTAAAGAAGAACAAAATAACATCATTTGCAAGAAAGTGGAAGGATCTGGAGAACATTATGTTAAGCAAGATCAGTCAATCACAAAAAAAGAAGGAACATATGTTTTCATTAATATGTGCAACCTAGGGAGTAGTGGGGACACACAGGGAACTCCGGTTGTATGCTAACATCAAGTTGATATTCACTGTGATGTAAGACTCCAATGCACCAATAAAAGCACAAAAAACAAATATTCAATAATAAAATCAAAAAAAAAAAAAGAAAAGAAGACAGGAATGGGGCAGGAATGGGAGGAGTGTGGTAGAAGCTAAAGGTGTGACAGTGAGAGGGTCGGAGGTTGAGAGGCAGGAGCTAGAGGCCCAGGGCTTCAGAATAGTTGTTGAGGGACCTTGGTCACAGGGCATATGGGACTTCATGGGCTAAAGGGAATGAAGACAAGGCTGGTTTGGCTCATTTAGCGCCTGGTCATGGAGTGGAAAGACTGTGGTTAAACCTTAGCTGAACTGAAAAATTAGAATAAAAGACACAAAGCTGTGCTGAAAGATTCTCTACTGTGTGTAGCAGTTGAAAAACAACCTCCTACTGTAGCAGACATTTATGTTGGAGCAAATTCTATGCATGAAGGTAGAGTAGGGTGCTGAGGTGCAGGGTTGACACGGTGTACAGGGGACAGGTGGGAGGGGTGGGGAGGGGGAGGGAAAAGCAAGCAACCGAGTCTGTGCCTGGAAGGTGCTTAGCACAGATTCTCTCCCGATTTTCTTCTCCTTCCCCCTCTTCTCCCTGGTTCTTCCCCTCCCCTCCCACTTTCTTCTCTTCTTTAGCTCAATGCCTCCCCCTCCATCTCCTTAGCCTCCCCTGACCTCATTCTGCCCTTCCTCCCCTTCTCTTTCCTCCTCCCTTCCATCCTCCCCCTCTCTTCTCCCTCCTCACTTCCTCTTATTTCCCCTTCTTTTCTGTCCTTACTCCATTTAGCCTTTTTAAAAACCATACTAACAGAAACAACACTGTGGCCACATTTCTCTAACATCACCCCTATGAGGAAAGTGAGTAGGATTCTTAAGCGGCGGTAAACTCAACAGAACACTTTACAATGCATAAACACTTTAATGTAATTAACTCCTTTGATTTGATCATCACAGTAATGCCTGAGATTGGTAGTTATAAATCTTGTTATAGATGAAGAAGGTGAAATTCTTATCTGTTAAGTTTGTTGCCAGGGGCTTAGTAATTGTATAGTAAGTTAAGCCTGCCTCCAGAGCCTGTGGTCCTCTGCTTCCAAATGCTGTGCTATTTTTATTAGACAGTACAATTTTATGTTTATAAAAGTGGAAGTTTCTTTTTCTTTCTGTTTTTTACACACAGTTCATGGTTTTAGACACCAAGGAAAACTATTTTTTTTACATATGAGAAAATAGGGGAAATTTGGGTCCTTTTCCCATTCTCTAATGAGAATGCAAAAGGCCTGTCAAAGACGGCTCCATCAGAGATGCTGGGACTGCCTGGTTATTCATAGTAACTGATGACACTGGGTCTCAGTGGTTAAAAAAAAAAAAACTTCAGAGAATCAGAAAAAGAAAAACTAATCATTTGTCATGTTATTTCGAGCTTATCACCACAAGTCAAAATCTGGAATTACAAGATATGATTAGAAAGGACATATTTGTAGAACATAATAAGTAATGTAAGAGACAAGCCTGTTTATTAGCACCACAATACTCATTTATTCCAATATCAGTTTTATAGTTTTATGTAGCCATTTTCTGGTATATCACTTCTGACTCTCAAATTATATCCCAAATAGAATATGCAATTCTGTGTAACCAATCTAAAAGAGAAATTGAAAATAACCAGAAGCTTTTAGAATTCTGGTCTTCTTCATCTAATCTGCTTGACCTTTTTTTCTGGGATTCATTTGATTTGGAGCCTCTCCCCATACCTTTACCTTCCCTGGGCTTCAGAACCCAGAATTCACATTCCCAATGGAAAGAGTTCCAAGGCAGATCTCCAGCTATGAGTGCCTATGTGCACAAACAAAGTAGGTTGCTGGAAACAGAGAAAACAGTGATCAAAGATAAAAGGAGAAAGTCTATCCCTTAGAGAGTGGGAGACAACCAGCAGTCTTTTTCATACCTTCGTATTTGTGGAAAGCAGATTTTTTATTGAAGTGGAAGCAGATTTGGAGCATGAAAAAATATGACCTAGATTGTGTTGTTTTATTTTATTTTATCTACAGATAGTTTAGTTAAAGCAAGCTTTTCAGCTGTTGACTCTAAAGGATAAATCTGATTGGTCATAAAGGAAGCAATAAATGCGCCATTGGGTGCTGAGGCAAAGTTAAAATATGTCACCCCCCAAAAAATAGTAGCATGATGGTTGTGTTTCACATGGAGGACAAATTAAAATCAAACAGAAAACCCACAAATACCAAAAATTTCACCCATAATTATGGAAATCAGAAAATGTCTTGTATGCATCTTTCCTTCCCAACTGAACTCAAATTTTGGATTTTGTAATTTCTATACTAATATGTTATAGAAAGCAGTTGAAATGTGCTTTTCAGTTAGCCATTTTAATGTTTTAGGGCTTTTTAAGAGTAGGGCTTTGCATTTAAACTTGAATAGTTTAGTAGGTTCCATCAGAGGCTGAAGTGGGTATTAGGTCTACTTGGAATGTCTTCTTTTCACAAGAAGACTTGGAGAAAAGGCATTTTTCTTTCAAATGCAGTTTTAAAAATTTTAATGGGGGCATTACAAATATACATAATAGTGGAATTCATTGTGACATATTTATACAAGCACATAAATTAGTTTGATCAATTTCATTGACCAAATACACTTTTAACAATATTCAGGCATGAGCCATAGAATTGAAGACTTTTGTATGTTAGGTGCTAGGGAATTATAGAAGTAAAAATGACACTGTTTTTGTCTCCAAAGAATTTATGGTCTAGGGAGGGAGACAATATAAAGAAAAACACTGATAAATAAACAGTTATACATTGTTCCAAGGGCCATGATAGAGAATAACAGATGTGTATTATCTCTATGCTTCCTGTTAGAAAGCACCTGGCCTCCAGGAAGGTCAAGTACACACATCGGTCTTCCAGGTGTACCAAGGACACAGGATTAAAAGTCAAATGACCTGATTCAAGCCCTGCCATTTACTAACTGGTGTTTATAATAAGGATATTGGATTGGGTGCCCTCTAAGGTCCTTTTCAGCTTCATTAACAATTACAATGTGTTAGTGTCTTTCTAGATCTTCATCTTAGGGAAACCACAGGGAACTTTTGATTAATAAGACAGCAGCTTGGAATAATTCAGTGCTTTCAAGCTGCAAGAGTCTAAAGAGATGCCCCAAGGCTACTGTAGATCTATGGAGGAGCTGGGGGGGCAGAGGATGGAACAGGGTACCTCCTACCCCAACTTCTCTCGGACATGCTCTGCCTTTATCTGTTTATTACACTAGGTTTCAGAGGAAAGCTTTCATTCAAGGAATTCTCCTACTAAAAGAAGAAAGTGGCCTGGCGTGGTGGCACACGCTTGTAATCCCAGTACTTTGGGAGGCAGAGACCGGAGGATCCAGGTTCGCGGCCAGCCTCAGCTGTCTCTCTCTCTCTCTCTCCCTGTCTCTCTCTCTCTCTCTCTATCTCTCTCTCTCTCCTTAGTGAGGCCCTCCACAACTTCGTGAGACCCAGTTTCAAAATAAAGTATAAAAAATAGGGCTGGGGCATAGCGCGGAGGTAGAACGCCCCTGCGTTCAATCCCCGGTACAGCAAAAAAAAAAAAAAGAAGAAAGCGTTTTAAAATTACTCTTGTGGTCCTGATAATTGTGGATTTCAAATAATACTACAGCACTTCAGTAGGTTGTTTAAAGCCCCTTGAGTGTTTATCTCATTATCTATAAAATGACACTCGAATCTATTCTGTGGGATATTGCAAATCTTATAAATATTGCTCGGGAGAGAGGAAGTTACTAAGGATTGCAACTCTTTAGATCCTTGTTATTTATACTTCTAATTAATATGCACAAATTATAAATGTAATAATAATATTAATAATATTTTTTCAAAGAGTGCTGTGATGGTAAAGTCAAACCTTCTGGTGAATTTGAACAGGACCATATCACATAACAATTTCCATGCTTCTATTTCAGTAGCACCTACTACAGAGAGAAATTTTTGATGTGCCACCAGTTTTACCAAATGGACCGACTTGACTGGTCTCTTAGGATATAGGATTATATAAAGGAAAACAGAGTTGAGAAAGGAAAGGCACAAAAGGTGTATGTATATATAGCAGTTGGATAATTGCTTCAGACATATGTGGTCTGTAAACACCTGTGGAAACTTGCATGTATCCCTTTAGTTTTTTTTCCATATTTTGCTCATGGGAGAGGCACTTAATTTGTTCTTTGGATTTAGCCATCATAGTTTAACATACATGCATATTTAATCATACTGGTTGAAATTTCTTTTTATAATAACCAGACATCTTGTGCACATAACTCCATGCAGTTTTATTTTGTGGCCAATTGGCTGCCATATGGAATGTATTTTGATATAGAACTCTCTGCACATAGGCAAATCATCCTGGGGAGGCTCAAGTAGCATGGTAAGCATGGAGGCTCAGGTAATCAAATTTAGATTGATTTTATAGGAAAGACATGCATCTGGTAGAATGACATTTCTGGACTCACCTTGACTTCTCTAAGAAAGGTCCATAAAGTTGCAGTCGGTGCCCTAGATTACCTCTTTATATTATGAGCTCATCAATATATGTGCTCTCCAGCCTTCTTCAGATGTAATGGTTAATGTTATTACTGAAATCTCTTTAGTAATTTGACTACTTTAATAACACATTCATCATGAAAATATATAGAAAAGAGAAATCAATGGAAAGTTAGAATTAGTAGTTAGAGTTGGTGAAAATGTGTATGAAATTACTCCCATTAAAAAAAATTAAAATTGGGTTGTTCTATTATACACTGACTTCTATTAGCCTGGCGTGGTGGTTCACGCTTGTAATCCCAGTACTTGGGAGGCTGAGACCGGAGGATCCGGGTTCGCGGCCAGCCTCAGCTACTTAGTGAGGCCTCTGCAACTCAATGAGACCCTGTTTCAAAATAAAAAATAAAAAAAATAATATTGAGTAAAAAATAAAAACTGCTTTTCCTTCCTTTATTACTCATCCCTGTAAATATTATTACACACTATAGCACAAGATGTACATACACAAACCTATAAGACTCAATCACTATCCGGAGCATGAAAGGGAGGGAAGGGGGAGGGAATAGGGTGGGATTGAAGGGAGGGCTAAATGTGCAATGTGTGCATATATGATGTTCATACCCTGACATATATCAAAATGTATAATTACAATTTACAATGCACCAATAAATGAACATAAAAAGTTAAAAAAAGAACAAAAAAAGGCTATTTAAAATAGCTACCTGATTGAAATTTACTTACATGTGTATTTAAAATGTTGAAATTTATTATTAGAAATAAATATGGGTTAATGCACAGGATGTACATATGCAAATATACCAAAGTCAACTAATATGCTGAGCATGAGAAAGAGGGAAGGGGGAGGGAATGGGAGTGGGAATTGGGGGAGGGCTAACTGACCATGGTGTGCATGTATATTTCTACCACCCTGAAACCCATCAAGTTGTATGATTACAATGCACCAATTTAAAAGAAAAGAAAGAAATATGGGTTTATTTTTAGTCTCAAAGTTAAGCATATAAGAAAATAACATGCAGGAATATAAAATATAGTATTTTTCTAGGTGCTATTAGGTTTCTGTTTCCCATTTTGGTGTTTGCTTTAAGTTGACATAATATGAAGATAAGAAGCCGGGCGTGGTGGCGCACATTTGTAATCCCAGTACTTTGGGAGGCGGAGACCGGAGGATCCGGGTTCGCGGCCAGCCTCAGCTCTCTCTCTCTCTCTCTCTCTCTCTCTCTCCTTAGCGAGACCCTCCGCAACTTCGTGAGACCCGGTTTCAAAATAAAGTATAAAAAGTAGGGCCGGGGCATAGCGCGAAGGTAGAACGCCCCTGCATTCAACCCCCGTACCGCAAAAAGAAAAAAAGAAGATAAGAATGACAACTATTTCTCAGTAGGCATTTGAAAGACAAGAGCAATAAGAAACCCAGCAGAACTCCTGGAGAAATTTCATAGGGAAAATAAGCATATTGACATTCTTTGACTTTTGTATATTGACTTTTGGCTCCCGTTGCTTCAAAGCCATTAAGAGTTAGAGTTAATCATTCTTGATTTTTTATTGTCAGTTTCCTTATTCATAATGTTGAATAATAGCAGGACTACTGAGCTTTATTTATGCTCACATTTAGCGTTATGATAAAAAAATTCGCAAGGTAACATAATAAAATTCTTGCAGGTAGCTGATAAAATATGATGGCTTTTAATAGGCCATACTTAGTAGATTTTACTAGACTGATATTCTGGTAAAAGAGCAAATCTTGTGAATTTCAGAGGTGGTCCCAGGGTGGTCTTAAGCCACTACTGTATTAAAAATATCAGTATATTTTTCCTATAAAGACTTCCTGAAGGCTCTTGAGATATGTACAAATCCTTAATTTTTGTTTAACTAATTAGCTTTGAAAGGATTAACTCTTCATCCCTATGATAGTACCCTATGTTCACTCCAAGTTTATAAAAGATTTGTGATAGAGATTGACATATCTAATAAGCTCTACTACTATGAATTTATAAAGTGATGTCAATATATAACTATATTCATATATATATATATGTTCATATATATATATATTCATAGAGTCATATCAAAATTTTAAACCCAGCCAGGCATGGTGGCACATGCCTATAATCTCAGTACTTAGAAGACTGAGGCAGGAGGATCACAGGTTTGAGGCCAGCCTCAGCAACTTAGCAAGGCCTTCAGCAACTTAATGTGATCCTGTTTCAAAATAAAAAATGAACAGGGCTGAGGGTATAGTTTCAGAGGTATAACACCCCTGAGTTCAATCCCCTGTGCCCCCCCCACACACACAAATTAAACTCAGAAAAGAAAGGGCAGGGGGTTATACATAACAACGATTCCTAAAGATGTTTACAGCCTAGTCCCTAAAACCTATAAATATGTTTTATTAAAGGACAAAGGGGAATTGAGTTGTTGATGGAATAAAGGTTATTCTCTTAGTTCCTTTATTCTGATACATCAAAATACCTGAGACTGGGTAATTAAAAAGAGCAGAAATTTATTTTCTCACAGTTCTGGAGACTGGGAAGTCCAAGATCAAGGCACCAAAAGATACAGTTGTCTGTCAGGACTACATCTTCCAGGGGGAAGAAGCACCATGTCCTCACCTGGCAGAAAAGCGAGCTGCCAAAAACCACATGAAGCCTTTTATAAGGCCTTGATGCCATTCACATGAGAGCTTCCCTAATAGCCTAATCCTCTCTTAAAGGATTCATCTTTTAATCCTGTCACACTGGACATACCTGATTTTTGGAAAGGACATTTTCGAATGATAGCCATTACTAATCAATTGACCTTAACATAGTGAAGTAATCCTGGATTATCTAGGTAGGCCCAATGCAATCAGAAATTCCCTTGAAATTGGAAGCAGACAGAGGAGAAGGTGTAAGTATTCACCTGCCATTGTTGGCTGTGAAGATGGAGGAAGAAATTTCACTAACCAAGGAATGTGGGTAACCTCTAGAAGCTAGAAAAAGCAGATAATCAAATGTTTCCCTAGGGCTTCCAGAAAGGAACACAGTCCTGACAACATCTTGATCTTAGCCCCATGAGACCAATTCCAGACTTCTAACCTACAGAGCTGTAAGATAATATATCTATTTTGCTATAAGGTATCAATTTGTGACAGTTTGTCACAACCGCAATAAAAATTCAGATAGCACAAGACAATAAATGTTGTTTTAGATAGCATTCCATTGCTGAGACAAATTGCCTGAGAAAAATGAACTCATAAAGAGAAAAAGTTGGTCTTGGCTCACAGTTTTAGAGCTTTCAGTCCATGGTCTCTTGGCCCCATTGCTTTTGGGCCTGTGGTGAGATAGTACATGAGAGCAGAAGCACAGAGGAAACCTGGTCAGCTCAGGGCAGCAAGAAATAGAAAGGAGAAGGAGGAAGGGGCTGGGGTCCCAATACTACCTTTAAAGGCATGCCTCCAATGACCTTACTTTCTCCTGAAGGTCCCACCTCCTAAATGTTCTACCACCTCTTACTAACACCACAGACTGGTGACCAAGCTGTTAGCACATGAGCCTTTGGGGGACATTTCAGGTTTGAACCATAACAAATGCCTATTTAAAGAGCACACAGTCATGGAGCATCTATTAAACACCAGTTTATTAAATGCAGCTTACTTTCTACTGCAGCATCTTTGATATAATTAAGGCATCCTTCATGAATCAAAGTGAGAATTATATTTAAGTGCCCGTCAATTCCATGATAATAGAAAGGCTTTTGATTTCTCCACTAATTACAGTAGGAAGACTGGAGCCTAATAAAGAGTGCTGCAGTGGAACCACAAGCATCTTTTCACTCATTTACACTACATTGCCCATTCTCCACCTTCTTCCCCAAATTCTCGATTAGTATAGAGGGAGACTGGATCATGACTAGCCCCAGACACATGCAGAGTTTAGCTGCTTGAGCAAGTTAATTGGGGAAACCTTATTAAACATACGTTAATAGAATTAGAAGAAACTTATGAGATTATCTAGCCCAAAAGTTTGTTCTTGCTAATGAACAAATTCAGGCCCAGTGTCACTCGGCTAATAGGTGACTGAGAAGAGAATTCAGGTATCCTGTTTCTAGTTCTGTCTTGTTCATGCTGCATAATACACCTCAACCAGAGCTACGCATGTGATCCCTGGATGGTCTGTAATTAGAATCACCAAGTCAAATCCAAGTGAGCCATTACGTCCAGGAGGCCAGAGATAGTACTGTATATGTTCTCTAGTGAGTTCCCTAAAACTTTCCCAGATATACCAAGAAGCTCAAGGGGAAAATGAAAGCTCTGAAGACCAACATCATTCACAGATATTAATACTATAACCTTTCTAATGATAAGAATCATCAAATCATTAGTCTACAAAGAAGAACAGCGAACTTGTATATTGCCTTGTTTATTCACTGCAATCTTCACTACTGGATTATTTTAAAAAGCTTTGAACTCCTTTGGATACTAATGAGGACAAACCTCTTTTTTTTTACTTTATACTTATGGAACTTTAGGTAAATTATTCATCTTCTTTGAGTCTAGTTTAGGCTTCCTCTGTACAATGGAACTGACTATACCATGTCATAGAGCTCTCGTAAGAATGAAAATAACTAATATTTGAAAACAGTGTTATTTGGATCATCATAGATTATAAATGCATGTTAGGTATTTTATTGTTAGTTTTTTTCTAAAACTTGCTAGAAAGTCTGAAGAGGATATTTATCTAAATGGGAAAGAAACAGAAGAAAACTTTAAGTAAGGTTTCATGATCTCGAAAGCAAGAGGAGAGAAAAATAGAGAGACAGAGAAATGAATGTTTCTACATAAAAGCTAACCACTGCCAAGCATGGTAGCCCACTCCTATAATGCCAATACTTGGCAGTCTGAGACAGGAGAATTGGAGCTTTGAAGCCAGCCTCAGCAACTTAGTAAGACCCTATTTCACAATTAGAATAGAATAGAATAGAATAGAATAGAATAGAATTGACTTGGGGTGCAGCCCAGAGGTATAATACCCCTGGGTTCAACCCCCAGTACTGCAATGGAGAGGTACTTGAGGAACTTCGAGGACTTATGAGTTAAAAAAGAGGCTAGAAAAAGTGTCAGAGAAGGAAAGGCTGAGAGAAGGTCAAAGGAAGAGAAAGGCAGGAAGAATGGGGGAGATTAGAGAAACCAGCATTGTTTTATAAAGGTGATAATTGAGGAAGATGTAAGAGAAGGAAGAAGAGAACACAGTGAGTGATTTAATTCACCAGTTATGTTCTTCTGATTCATCTCTTAAAGGAAATGCTTTCTAAGAGAGATCTTTGCTCTTTTTGTGCTGGTGAATATAAGGTGAGAATCTCTCTTTCCTTTTTCTCATGATGGTCCAGAACAAGGGCAAGTTCTCCTTTGAAAAATTCCTTCTCTCTGAAGTGATATTATAATATGATAAAACAGGGTTTCTTCCATTTATGTGACTGCTATAAACTGAATGAAGTACCTGACAGATCCTTTTGAACTGCCCCATGTGGGAACTGAACCAAAGGCTCTCTGATTGAGAATCCCTGTGTTTACAATAGCTTTTCTCTGTCCACAAGTCCTTACATTCACTACCCCAAAGTATAAAATCTGTCTCATAAGACATGGATGAGGTAGAATATTGAAGTATTTCCCAAACATGCCTAATCATACAAATACCCAGAAGTCTGTCTGTCTGAAGATTCTGATTCTTACCTCAAGGTGATTCTTATAATTAGAAACAGAAACAAGCAGCAATGAAGAAACCATAGAGTAAAGCAAGTTATCTTAGTGACCACACAGTTCTGAATATTTTTTTAATTCTAATATACTTTTATTGGTGCATTGTAATTATTCTTATACTTTTGTTGGTGCATTATTGTTTCACATCATAATGTAGTTCATAGTGATAGTGACATACATGCACACAGCACTTGGTGAGCTTCCCCCTGGCTCCCTCCTCATTCCCCCCTCCCCATACAGGGTATTGATATTGACATTGGTATTCTCATATATGTACTTACTACTAAGTCAATGGAATTAATTCCTTCATTGATCCTCCCTCTCCCTTCCCCCTTCCCCTAGACCACCTCCCTGGCTCCACTGAAATTTCTCCTCCATTATCTGAAGTCTCTCCCTATTACTCCCTAGCTTCCTCATATGAGAGAAAACATGACCCTTCACTTTCGGTGACTGGCTAATCTCACTTAGCATAATATTCTCCAGGTCCATCCATTTTCCTGCAAATGACATAATTTTGTTCTTCTTTATTGCTGAGTAGAATTCCATTCTGTGTATGTCCAATAATTTTGTAATCCATTCATCTATTGATGGTTACTTAGGTTGGTTCCATAATTTGGCTATTGTGAATTGTGCTGCTATGAACATGATATGCATATATTACTATAATTTTCTGATTTCAGTCCCTTTGGAAAGATACCCAGGAGTGGTATGGCTGGATCATATTGTGAATTCATTCCCAGTTTTCTGAGGAATCTCCACACTGATCTCCATAGCAGCTACACTAATTTGCAATCCCACCAACAGTGTAGAAGAGTTCCTATTTCCCCACATCCTCACCAGCATTTATTGTTGTTTGACTTCTTGATGATTGCTATTCTGATTGGGGTTAGATGGAATTTAAGTATAGTTTTGGTTGGCATCTCCCTGATTGCTAATGATGTTGAACATTTTTCATGTATTTATTGGCCATTTGTATGTCTTCTTTTGTGAAGTGTCTATTTAGTTCAGTTGCTCATTTCTTTTTTTTTTTTT
>PVJS01042914.1:0-10113 GCA_004027185.1 Glis glis
TCTCTCTTTCTCTCCTTAGTGAGGCCCTCCGCAACTTTGTGAGACCCGGTTTCAAAATAAAGTATAAAAAATAGGGCCGGGGGCATAGCACGGAGGTAGAATGCCCCTGCGTTTAATCCCCGGTACCACAAAAAAAAAAAAAAGAAAGAAAATTCCCAAATGTGTCATATACATGTTAAAGTGTGAGAATCACTACTCTAGAAGAAACTGTTCAAATCCAAAAGTTGTCAGATAATATGCTTTCAGCCAAATGTGATTTCTATAAAGTGCCTAGTCCCTGGAAGTTCCTCTTACTACTTACCGTTTCCTTTTTTTTTTTTTTTTTGTGGTACTGGGGTAGAACCCAGGGGCATTCTACCTCTAAGCTACACCCCTAACCCTATTTTATCTTTTATTTTGAAACAGAGTCTCGCTAAGTTGATGAGGCTGGCTGCAAACCTGTGGTCCTCCTGTCTCAGCCTGCCAAGTACTGAGATTGCAAGTGCATACCCAGCTCCATTATGTTTTGTGACTGTCTTTTGTGTGTGACTAACTCACCATCCCTCCTCACCTTGGTCAGGGAGCAAATAGCATACTTCCACTCCTCTGTCTATCCCTGTTTCTACTGTTCCACTCTCGTTTTAGTCTCCTTTTGATGGTATTCAGCATCTTTCCACTCTCATCTTAGATCTCAATGTAGGTAAATGATTTCTTACCATATCAGTCTGTTATATCTTTCCTTTTTTTTTTTTCGGTGCTGGAGATTGAACCCAGGGTTGTTCTACCTCTGAGCTACACCCCCAGCCCAATTTTTTTTTTTTTTACAGTACCCGGGATTGAACCCAGGGACACTCTACCTCCATGCCACACCCCCGGCCCTATTTTTTATACTTTATTTTGAAACCAGGTCTCACAAAGTTGTGGAGGGCCTCACTAAGTAGAGAGAGACAGGGAGAGAGAGAGAGAGAGAGAGAGAGAGCGAGCTGAGTCTGGCCGAGAACCCGGATCCTCCGGTCTCCTCCTCCCAAAGTACTGGGATTACAAGCGTGCACCACCACACCTGGCGGCTATTTTTTTTTTTTTTTGAAACAGGGTCTCACTAAGTCGCTGAGGCTGGTCTCAAACCTGTGATCCTCCTGTCTCAGTCTCCCAAGTACTAGGATTATAGGTGTGTGCAGCCACCCCCAGCTTGCCTCTGTTTATTCTGCTCACCATGTCCTACTTGCTGTCCAGCAGTGTTTCATCAGTTAATCTGCTTATTTTTCTCCTCTTATGCAACATTTGGTTTAAAGCTGTTCTGACTACATCAACAAGTTCCTAAGAAAACACATTCAGGAGATACACTCCAATCTCCCTCCATATTCTCCCAAACTCAGTGGAAAAATGATGATAATTATACTTCCTAAACACTTAGTTTTTTAAGAATGATGACACATAAAAACTATATTCTATAACCAGAAAATGGGATTGGTAAGGCCAAGAATATGTGTGGGTTCATAAAAACTTTATAGTTTTTTTTTTTAGATTTTTGTTTTTGCAGTACTGGGGATTGAACCCAGGGGCATTCTACCTCTGAGCTACACCAGAGGCCCTATTTTCTATTCTTTTTTTTTTTTTTTGGTGGTACCAGGGATTGAACCCAGGGGCGTTCTACCTCCGAGCTACACCCCAGCCCTATTTTTTATACTTTATTTTGAAACCAGGCTTCATGAAGTTGCGGAGGGCCTCACGAAGTAGCTGAGGCTGGCTGCGAACCTCCAGTCTCCATCTCCCAAGTATTAGGATTACAAGCATGCGCCACCACACCCAGCCTATTTTCTATTCTTTATTTTGAAACAGGGTCTCACTAAATTGCAGAGGCCTCACTAAGTAGCTGAGACTGGCTGCGAACCCGAATCCTCCGGTCTCAGCCTCCCAAGTACTGGGATTACAAGCGTGCACCACCACTCCTGGCTCTAATTTTACAGTTTGATTTTTTTTTGTGTGTGTGTGTGGTACCAGGGATTGAATCCAGGGGCATTCTACCTCTGAGCTACACCCCCGGCCCTATTTTTTATACTTTATTTTGAAACCGGGTCTCACGAAGTTGCGGAGGGCCTCACTAAGTAGCTGAGGCTGGCCGCGAACCTATGATCCTCCGGTCTCCACCTCCCAAGTACCGGGATTACAAGCGTGCACCACCACGCTCAGCTTTACAGTTTGATTTAAAAAAAAATTCTTTACTTGAGCCGGGCGTGGTGGCGCACGCTTGTAACCCCAGTACTTGGGAGTCTGAGACAGGAGGATCACAGGTTTGCAGGCAGTCTCAGCAACTTGTGAGGCCCTCTGCAACTTAGTGAGATCCTGTTTGAAAATGAAGAATAAAACAGGGCTGGGGGTGTAGCTTGGAGGTAGAATGCCCCTGGGTTCAATCCCCAATACCACAAAAAAAAAATTCTTTACTTGAGGTCACTCCTTTCCTTGGTCCTTTTGTAAGCAGGAATATAATAAATACTACCATATTGATAAAATATTTACTTTTAAATCAAAATATCTGTGATCATAATTTAGTTCTTAGAAATGGAAAAAATCATATCATTCAAATTGATTCAACTCTATATTCCACACTGAATTATGAAATAACTAGCATCAATCGATTCCATGTATATTTGACATATTTGTTCTACACACAGACAGGTTCTAAATTAAAATACTTAAAAGATCTAAACAGAAAACCATAACATAGCACAAAGCACTAGGGAAGTTGCAGAATTTATATTTAAAATACATGAATATTCTGAAGACATGTATAATTAGTTTAAATTAGGATATGTAACAAATAAGTAGTTTGAAGAATAATTTATTTTCAGTCTGGCTAACACAGCATACCTCAATTCCAAAGAAGTAATAAAAGATGGCAATAAAAGAAAGTAACAAAATATAATAATAAAAGAAAATTGCAAAGTGAACCATAAACATAATTTTCTGAAGAGTATACTGCATTTAAAACCATATACTTCTTGAATAATTATTATTCTTAAGTGAATGGATAAAATATGTTACCCAGTAATATAAATGAAAACAATAAAACACAACACGCTAAACTGTGGCAATGTATTAATTCTCCAATAAATGGAATGGTCACATATTTCTGCTAACTAGTTTACTGGTTAAAATCAGCTACAAAAAATAAGTAAATTTTAAGCAGAATGATTCTGTTTTTATTTTTGTTTTGTTTTGTGGTGCTAGGGATCGAACCCAGGGGCATTCTACCTCCGAGTTATATTCCCAGCCCCATTTTATTTTATATTTGGAAACAGGGTCTTGCTAAGTTGCTGACAGCCTCACTGAGTTGCTGAGGCTGGCTTCGAACCTGCAATTCTCCTGTCTCAGCCTCACAAGTGTGCGCCACCATACCTGGTTCTGTTTTTAAAAACAGCATCTTCTATTCCTAATATGGAACATAAATACTTCATAAGTGTTTGAAAATACTAAATTAATTATTGTTATAATGATAATATGGACAACAAAGATTTTAATGTAAAAATATCAACTTTGAGAGGAAAGGTTTGGTGATACGATACATAGCCATATTTAGAAATTATACTTCTTATTCCTACTGAGTTTTTTTTTTACTCAAACACTACAACTTTTGTGAGTTACTTGGACTTTGAAAGTCTGTTTCTCCCTACCAAAATTGGACCTAAAGATGAACTATCAGTGAGAAGTGCTTTGGTGATTGGCTAGAAAATGACTTTTAAGTATTTATAAACCCCAGATCTTTGTCATCAGCAACCCCTCTATTTTTCCATTTGCTCAATTATCTTGTCATTGACAGAGATACTACTTAAAATCATCGTATTCTTTTTTATTTTTTTCACTCTCCAGCTCTTTTCTCTCATTCTATCCACCTTCAAAAAGTTTTCATTCAGTCAGGCGTGGTGGCGCCTGCTCATAATCCCAGTACTTGGGAGGCTGAGACAGGAGGATCGTAGGTTCGTAGCCAGCCTCAGCTACTTAGTAAGGCCTCCACAACTTAGTGAAACCCTGTTTCAAAATAAAGAATAAAAAATAGGGCCAGGGGTGTAGCCCAGAGGTAAAATGCCCCTGGGTTCAATTCCCAGTACCGCAAAAAAAAAAAAAATCATTCAATCTTTGGTCTATTTGTGGCTAATAAACATGTTCACTCAAAGAAAGTGGTAAGATACAATGTTTGGTGATGTTTTAGGATTCTTAAGGAAAAGACCTCATAAATAAACGTGGATATGTTTAGAATCCATGGTTATAATTTGAGATTACAGAAATTTTTCACTAAACTTCATTTAACAATATTAACAAAATAGCTTTACGCTTATTTTTTTCATTTAATGAATAAAAAAGTTAAAATAAACATGAGGTTATTTTTCTTCCTTTTATCACTGACTACAACAGGTGCTATCTTATCATATTTTACTCCAGAGAATAAGGTTCATCATAACTGAAATGACCCTATTCTAGGACTATTATAAAACGCACATATCTGCCTTAAAAGATCTCTGGAGGCTGGGCGTGGTGGTGCATGCTTGTAATCCCAGTACTTGGGAGGCTGAGACAGGAGGATCCGGGTTCGCGGCCAGCCTCAGCTACTTAGTGAGGCCCTCCGCAACTTTGTGAGACCCGGTTTCAAAATAAAGTATAAAAAATAGGGCCGGGGTGAACGCCCCTGAGGTCAATCCCCGGTACCGCAAAAAAAAAAAAAAATCTCTGGATTTCTGGTCAAATATCTTCCTCTATCATGCCTCATACAGAGCTAATGCTCAATAAATGTCTACTATTGAATGAGATCTTTAAAAAATATAGCATAGGGGCTGTGGGTATAGTTCAGTGGTAATGTGCTTGGCATGCATGAGGATGTGGGTTCAATCCTCAGTATCAAAAAAAGGCAATCCTGGGATGAATAACTTAAAACCTTAAAACAATAATTTCCTTTTTCATTCATTCAATAAGTATTTAATAAGCAGTTTAATAAATAGCTTCAATCATCCAAGTACACAAAATGTGAAAAACAATAGGTAAGGAATACGTCTACATTTCCATTTTTTAAGAAATTTCTAGCATGCATTTCACATATAGTTTTATGTGTGAAAATGAACTTACCTCTCTTACAGACAGCTGTGGTGGGAAGGAGACAGAAAATACCAAGTTGGTGAATTCAAACCCAGAGGTCTCAACCTTTTGGCACACCTAGAAAAGTATTCAAACTATGTAAATTCCAAAGAATTGCTGAAAATATTAATCTTTATAACATGAATTTCGGGTCCAGAGGATAACATTACAAAAATTCCAAACTTTTACGTTTAGGGGCTAGGGATGTAGCTCAATGCTTGAGCACTTGCCTAGCATGTGCCAGGCCCTGGCTTTGATCCCCAGCACCACAAAACATTTTTTAAAAATTAAAAAACTAAGCATGGTGGCGCACGCTTATAATCCCAGTACTTGGGAGGCTGAGACAGGAGGATCCAGGTTCGCAGCCAGCCTCAGCTACTTAGTGAGGCCCTCCGCAACTTAGTGAGACCCTGTTTCAAAATAAAGAATGAAAAATAGGGCTGGGGATGTAGCCCGGAGGTAGAATGCCCCTGGGTTCAATCCCCGGTACCGCAAAAAAAAAAAAAATTAAAAAACTACTTTCACGGTTGAGTGGGAAACTCCCGCAAACATCCTGAGATTAAATATTTGCTGTGACCCTGAAGATTAATATAATCAGATTAATAACAAAACAGCCAGGACTGACACCTGCAGAACAATCAGTTGAGTGTCAAAATAGTTTTCTATTAGGTCACCTCGTAACTTTAAACTGTTTTCAAAATAAAGGCAAGTGTAGCACTCTTGGCAGCAGGAAATAAAAGGCAATCGCGCATTCAATCGCTTACCTTTCACAAGCCCGTGTCACTTGTCTTTTCTAGCTAATAGTAGGTATGAGTAAGAACTTTTCTCTAACTGCTTAGCTATGTTAAATAGCAAAAGGAAAAAAACTGTATATCTTTCTTCAACTGAATAACACTCATAACTGAAATATATGGATACGTATTTAGTTAATTTTCAGATATGTTGATACAAAGGAATTTTAAAATATCAAACTTAAAAAAAAGTTTTAATGATCCATTGGTATGAAACAAGTTGAAATGAATGGCACTGTTCCTTTCCATACAAGAATTCTAAGTCGTAAGACTGAAAATCTCTTGATAATTATACCTAGAGTAAGAATCAGACTACCTTTTTAATGAACTCTCTTTCACAGAATTCTTGAAGAATCCCTAGGCAAACATTGCATACATTTAGATTTGAGTTGTGGGAAGCATTGCTTCCATCTTCAGTAACAGAGGTCCTGCCCTCTCCATTTTGACTCTGATTATCAATCCCATCTTCCAATTCTTGTAGCCGAATTTTCTTGAGAGGTGGGTTTGGAATTTCCAAAATTAATTCATCCTTTTCAGTTTTCAGAAATTTCTGTAGACCACTGAGCAACTCCTGGAAAGTTAACAGAAGAAAAAGTAAGAGCCCTCTTATAATATCTTCAAGGGTTCCTAGATAAGATGAAGCATGAAAACACAAGTGAAAATTAAGATAAATCACAGACTTGTACAATGTTGATTTATTTAATACTGGAGCAATCATTTAATTTTATTAGCAGCACTGGCTTTCTAGGGAACTCAAAAGAGACTTATCTAACTCCTATTATATACAAGAGGATATTTTCCAAATAGTACCATGTATCAGTGAAGCTAAAATCCTAAGTCTTAGGCAGAAAGGCTTCATTAACAAATTTATAAATTTGGTTTATAGTTCTGTCCCAAGGGTTATTCACTTGTTAACTTCAGTTAAAAAAAAAAAAAACTTGAATTCTAATTCTTTTTTTTTTCTGTTAGTACCATTTACTTGCTTGGAGTCAAGTTATTGCCTCACTGTTTTGTTATTGTTGTTTTTTTGTGTGTGTGGTATTAGGGATTGAACCCAGGGGCACTCTACCACTGGGCTGCACCTCATCCCTTTTTATTTTTTTTGTGGTACTGGGGATTGAACCCAGGGGCGTTCTACCTCCAAGCTACACTCCCGGCCCTATTTTTTATACTTTATTTTGAAACCGGGTCTCACGAAGTTGCGGAGGGCCTCACTAAGTAGCTGAGGCTGGCTGCGAACCCAGATCCTCCGGTCTCCGCCTCCCCAAGTACTGGGATTACAAGCGTGCACCACCATGCCCGGCTCCCTTTTTATTTTTTATTTCTTTTGTGTGTGGTACTGGGGATTGAACCCAGGGGCACTCTAGCTCTAAGTGGTACCCAGCCCTATTTTTATTTATTTATTTATTTTTTTTTTTTTTTGCGGTACCGGGGATTGAACGCAGGGGCGTTCTACCTCTGTGCTACGCCCCCGGCCCTATTTTTTATACTTTATTTTGAAACCGGGTCTCACGAAGTTGCGGAGGGCCTCACTAAGGAGAGAGAGAGAGAGAGAGACTGGGAGAGAGAGAGAGAGAGAGAGAGCTGAGGCTGGCCGCGAACCCGGATCCTCCGGTCTCCGCCTCCCAGAGTACTGGGATTACAAGCTTTGGCCACCACACCCGGCTCCTATTTTTATTTTGAAACAGGGTCTTGGTAAATTGCAGAGAGCCTCACTAAGTAGCTGAGGCTGGCCGCAAACCTGCAATCCTCTTATCTCAGCCTCCCAAGTACCTGGATTACAGTTGTGTGACACCACAACTGGCTTACTTTTTTGTTTTTTGGGGGGGGTTTTGGCGGTACCGGGGATTGAACCTAGGGGCATTCTACCTCCGAGCTACACGCCCAGCCCTATTTTTTATTCTTTATTTTGAAACAGGGTCTCACTAAATTACGGAGGCCTCACTAAGTAGCTGAGGCTGGCCGCGAACCCGGATCCTCCTGTCTCAGCCTCCCAAGTACTGGGATTACAAGCGTGTGCCACCACTCCTGGCTTTACTCTTTTTAAAATATACTTTTATTGGTACATTGTAATCTCATATCATAACAAAGTTCAGAGTGATAGAACATACATGCACACAACACTAGGTGAGCTTCCCTCCAGCTCTTACCCCACTCCCTCCCTTCTCTGTACTTGATATTAAGACTGGCATTGATAATTTCCTATCTGTACATAGCATTAATGGAAGTATTTCCTTCATTAATTCTCCCTCTCCACCACCACCATGAATTCTAGTTATTAACATATAAAAATACAAACTGAGCGGGGAATGTAGTTGAGTGGTGGAATACCTGTTTAGCATGTACAAAGTCAAACCCTGCAGGAGGTCAAGGAAGAGGAAGAGGAGGAGGAGGAGGAATTAAAATGTAAACTGAATTCTTGCTAAGTCATTTAATAACCTCTCAAATACTAAAACTGCACAAGTACAATATTTGTTTCATATGAAATTTGGTCATTTAGACAGAATAGAATTCTATTAATATTAAGTAAAAACAATATTGAGACAATTTACTAAACAAAGTACAAAGATGCTGGCAGTGCTGAAATTTGGCCACCATAATTACAAACCATTTATAAGCATTTATTGAAAGAAGTCCTCCTATACATTCTGGTTTGCCTAATTTCTGCCGTTCCTAATATTAGAATGTAAAAACCAGGCCGGGCGTGGTGGCGCACCCTTGTAATCCCAGTACTTGGGAGGCGGAGACCTGAGGATTCTGGTTAGCAGCCAGCCTCAGCTATTTAGTGAGGCCCTCCGCAACCTTGTGAGACCCAGTTTCAAAATAAAGTATAAAAAATAGGGCCGGGGGTGTAGCTCGGAGGTAGAACGCCCCTGGGTTCAATCCCCAGTACCGAAAAAAAAAAAAAAGAATGTAAAAACTAGCATTCTGCTGGGCGTGGTGACGCATGCTTATAATCCCAGTGCTTGGGAGGCTGAGACAGAAGGATCCAGGTTCATGGCCAGCCTCAGCTACTTAGTGAGGCCTCTGCAACTTAGTGAGACCCTGTTTCAAAATAAAGAATAAAAAATAGGGCTGGGGATGTAGCTCCGAGGTAGAATGCTCCGGGTTCAATCCCCAATACCGCAAGAAAAAAAAAACTAGCATTCCTTTGAAAATATTCTCATAGTTCAGATATTCTACTCATCTAAATACTCAGAAGACTTTTACTATTTCTTCTAAGTTAGACAGGGTTTTCATTCAGTTGTTAAATAAATACCTTTTTGAAATTAAGATTTCACTTAGTTTCATTACACTTTCCTGACTCTAAAAAAAAAAATCTTTCACTCAAATAAATTTAATTCATTTTATTGAGACACTGGCTATCCTACTTTAACGAAGAAATGCTCATACATACATATGACACATATAAGTATATTATGACCCACACAAATGTTTATTATTACCTAGTATCTGTAATGTCAGTATAACATAGTACAAGTATATGTACATGTACATAGATAGTTGCATGAATGGAATAGATAAAAATTTAGGAACACTTAAAGTTTTCCAATATTTTGTATAAAATGATACAAACTTTTAAAAGTTGCAACAGTCTCTTTATATAATATATATTTTGAATCTTACAATTTATGCATAGAATTATGTTACATAAAACCAGTCCTTACTTTATAGTCACATTGTATATAAAAGAATATATGCATATTATTAATCATCATAGCATATGTACCATTTCCAGTTTCCAAATCCTTTATTAGATATTTTCCCGGGCCGGGCGTGGTGGCGCACGCTTGTAATCCCAGTACTTTGGGAGGCAGAGAGCAGATGATCCAGGTTCGCGGTCAGCCTCAGCTCGCTCGCTCTCTTTCTCTACCTAGTGAGGCCCTCCGCAACTTCATGAGACCCGGTTTAAAAATGAAGTATAAAAAAATAGGGCCGGTGGTGTAGCGCCCTATTTCCTATTTATCAATCCCCGGTACTGCAAAAAATATATATATATTTTTTTTTTTTTCCCTTAAAATCCTGTGAGTAGCCGGGCATGGTGGCACACGCTTGTAATCCCAGTACTTGGGAGGCTTAGACTGGAGGATCCGGATTCGTGGCCAGCCTCAGCTACTTCGTGAGGCCCTCCGCAACTTAGTGAGACCCTGTTTCAAAACAAAGAACAAAAAATGGGGCTGGGGGTGTAGCTTGGAGGTAGAACGCCCCTGGGTTCAAT
>PVJS01042915.1:0-17297 GCA_004027185.1 Glis glis
AGATGATAGATAGATAGATGATAGATAGATAGATAGATAGATAGATAGATGATAGATAGATGATAGATAGATAGATAGATGATAGATAGATAGATAGATGATAGATAGATAGATGATAGATAGATAGATGATAGATAGATAGATGATAGATAGATAGATAGATGATAGGTAGATAGATAGATGATAGATAGATAGATAGATAGATAGACAGACAAATGATATAAAAATCTTAGCTAGCCATTGGTTTTCCAATGAGGAGGGCACGGGTTTCGCTCACTTGCTCTTGTGGGCAGTGAGCAGCAAGTGGCCCGAGGGGGGCAACCGCCCGTGCATCTGTGGCCAGTGCTGCAGACTGTGCTGCGGCCTCCCGCCGGCCACCGCCAGGCCCTTGGGGCGAGGCAGAGGGGCGAGAGAGGGCAGAGGGGTGGTCCAAGCCCCCACCCCAGACGGACGCCTGGAAAGGAGGTAAAGTGAGACTGGTCCTGCCACAGGCTTGGCCCCACTTCACCATCAGGGAAAACGGACTCACCTCCCTAACTCACCACCTCCACTGGGCTTCCCCAGCACCCCCCCCCCGCGCTGTACACACACAAATAGGACATTTAAAAACAGGGATGAAAAAGCTCAAACATTTTTAGTGGACTTACCAATGCCAATTTCTCTGAAGCTCCATGTTGGGCGCCAAAGATTATGTCATGGGAAAACATGATAATTCCATGGGTTCTTGGCTTCTGTGATGAAAAGAATTTCGCCAGTTAGAGATAAAGACGGGTTTAATTCAAGGAAAGTAGAGATACACGTTCAGGGGGAAACACGGGCCATCTCAAGAGTGTGAGAGCGACGGCAGAGAGGCCCTGGGATTTTTTACAATCCTTTTCTTATAGGGTACTAGAGGGGGCGGTGGCTAGGGTCACATGGCTGGAAATGGGGCGACGTGGGATGGTGGTCTCCTTTCTTTGAATCCTTAGGCTGACGAAAGGTGAGAATTGCTTCAGGATAAGAATCCTAGGGAGCGGAGGCACGGAGCCGAGCTGGGGAGCCGGGGTGCAGGGTAAATGCGTCCTCCTCCCAGGAAACTGAGGCAGGTGGAGCTCTGACAAAAGGTGACACTTTTTCTGGGACTTAATTGTCTCAGGAATGATTAAAACTGTTGAGCCTGGCTTTTGTCTAAGAGTGAACAAGCTCTGTTAAAGTGAAACCTTTTAAAACTATATTTTCCTTTCCTTCCCAATTTGTCTCCTTCCGACCTAAAAATTTAATTTCTTCTATCCTACCTCATGACCACACAATGTAGAGGAAGGAAGATTTATTTGCTCACAATGTTCTTGGAGACTTTGGGTTCAGTTCATGTGAGACTAGGATCTATAGCGCTCAGGGCATGGCGGTGGGAAGCAGAGGGGTCTCTGCTCTCTGCTCTCGCATCATGGAGGCCGGAATCAGAAAGAGCAGGGGGCCAGGCGTGGTGGCGCACGCTTATAATCCCGGTACTAGGGAGGCTAAGACAGGAGGATCCCGGCTTGCAGCTAGCCTTGGCTACTTAGTGAGGCCCTCCGCAACTTAGTCAGACCCTGTTTCAAAATAAAGAATAAAAAATAGAGCTGGAGGTGTAACCCGGAGATAGAATGCCCCTGGGTTCAATCCCCAGTACTGCAAAAAAAAAAAAAAAAGAAAGATCAGGGAGAGTAGACAACCTTATATAGTCCCCAAGGCCATACCCCCAGGCATACCTTAGCAACCAAGCCCTGCTTCCAACATTGCTACCTTGCTTCTCTGAGGGCTGGGGGACATTCTAAATCAAAACCATTACAGTTGGTGAGACTGTCAGCAACTTAGTAAGACCCTGTTTTGAAACAAAAATTAAAAAGACCTGGGGGTGTAGCTTGGAGGTAGAACAACCCTGGGTTCAATCCCCAATATCCCACCCCCTAAAAATGTAAAAACCATATACTAACAAGGACAGAGAGATTGAGAAAAGTGAAATAATGACATTTGGAGCTAGAAAGCATGTTGGTATGTTAACTGCTGTAGAATACCCAAGAAAGATTCTAAGCTGCCAGTGGGAGAACCAGAAAGCAAGTCAAGTTACTGTGAAATTCTCAAAAAGCTCAGAAATGAAAGGAACTCAGCGAAGATTTCTGGATCTGAAACAAGGAGAATTGGTTGAAAGGTTGTTGCTGTTTTTTGGGGGGGGGAGAATTAGCCCCCACATCCTGTCCTTATTGCTTATGTTCACCCACCTACCTCCTTTCCAGAATTCCTTGTCCCCAGTATTCCAGTCTCTTTCCTTCCGGATACCAGACCAGTCAGGCAATTGGCTTGGGATGGGAACTGGGCAAGAAGTCATGACTTTTCAGGGCAACTTTCTTCAGTGTCTTGCTGGTTCTTTCTGGCCCCTTTGCGTGTGTGTTGGGGGGAGATAGATCTTATGCGGCAGCTTGTTGGCTGCCTGATTATTTTTCCCTAATGGATGACATGTCTTTTAACCATCTTCCCAGCTCTGCTGGTTTAGTTCCGTGGCTACCACTTTGACATTACTGGTCACTGTGGTAATTGCAATTTCCTGGCTTCTGGGTATTAAGCACTGCCACCTGGCCCTCCTACAGTACATGATCTTCTGTGGTGTGATGTAAATATTTATTTAACTGAAAATAAATATATATTTAACTTGTGCAGTGCTTGACACGATCATTCCATAAATACCAGATGTTATTATTACTATTAGTAGTAGCGCTATTTTATTTTTTTATTTTGAAACAGGGTCTTGCTAAGTTACAGAGAGTCTCGCTAAATTGCTGAGGCTGTCCTTGAACCTGATATCCTTCTTTTTTTATTTTTTATTTTTCTTGTGGTGCTGGGGGGTTAAGTCCAGGGGCATGCTGCTTCTGAGCTATACCTGTTATGCTCAGACCCTCTGTCCCGGAGAGACCACCAAGGAGACCAAGCCGTATGCAACCGCAGAAGAGCTGTTTATTCAAGCTTAAGCTTGGGTGCCTGACATAGCAGTTCAGTACGGGGACCCCGAGCACGTTTTTGCTTCAGTTTTTATATTTTTTAAACAAAGAGCCTCAGTTTCTCTCTGCTAATTGGACAGTCCCACGTGGGGTTTCTGTGACCTTTACAATGGTTGGTTATAGATACAGTTGATCATTACAGACTGGTTAGACATTCGCTGTCCTTGTACATTCTATATTGGAAGATGTTTTCTCTAACTTTCCAGACTGTTAGAGTAACCAGTAATAGTAACCACAATAACCATTAATCTATAGAAGGTCATCTTGACCTCAGTCAGAAGGGTCCCAAGTAAGGACGTTTTGCTTTCCCAAGAGATGTCTAGGTCAGGGAGTGAGTCTGCTACGGACATGCTGCCTTGTTAGCCAGAGCCTGCAGCAAGCAGTTTTAGCTTTCACTATTTGAATGTTGTAAGGGGGTCCTTACACACCCACAACCCTGTTTTATTTTTTATTTGGAAACAGGGTCTAAGTTGCTGAGAGCCTAAGTTGCTGAGGCTGGCTTTGAACCTGTGATCCTCCTGTGTCAGCCTCCCATGTACTAGGATTATAGGCATGCACCACCATGCCCAGTTGAACCTGAGACCTTTCTGCCTTAGCTTCCCAAGTACTGGGATTACAGACATGCACCACCACACACAGCTATTATTATTATTTCTTTTAATTGTGGCAACATACACATAACATACAAGTTAACATCCTATTTTTATTTTTATTTATTTAATGTGTGTGTATATGTGCGTGTGTGTGTCTGTCACTGGGGACGGAACCCAGGGGCATTCTACCTCCGAGTTACACCCCCAGCCCTATTTTAGTCTTTTATTTTGAAACTGGGTTTCACTAAGTTGTAGAGAGCCTCACTAAGTAGCCGAGGCTGACCATGAACCTGCGATCCTCTGGTCTCAGCCTCCCAAGTACTGGGATTACAAGCGTGCGCCACCATGCCCGGCAACATCCTATTTTTAAATGTACAGTTCTGTGTCATTAACTACATCCATATTGTCCTATAACCATCACCACTAGTCATCTTGCAAAATGTACCCATTAAACAACCCCTGCTATACCTCAAGGAAGCCACTATTCTACTTTCTATCAATTTGATGTCCCCAGCTACCTGTATAAATAGGGTAAGGTATTTGTCTTTGTTTTGTTTTGTTTTGTTTTTTGCAGTACTGGTGATCAATCGAGGGGCACGCCACCACTGATCTACATCCCCAGCCCTCTTTTATATATTTATTTATTTTTATTTTTATTTATTTATTTATTTATTTTGCGGTACCGGGGATTGAACGCAGGGGCGTTCTACCTCCGCGCTACGCCCCCGGCCCTATTTTTTATGCTTTATTTTGAAACCGGGTCTCACAAAGTTGCAGAGGGCCTCACTAAGGAGAGAGAGAGAGAGAGAGAGAGAGAGCTGAGGCTGGCCGCGAACCCGGATCCTCCGGTCTCCGCCTCCCAAAGTACTGGGATTACAAGCGTGAGCCACCACGCCCGGCTTATTTATTTTTATTTTTTATTTGGTGGTACTGGGGATTGAATCAAGGGGAGGTCTACCTCCAAGCCACACCTCCAGCCCTATTTTATTTTTTATTTTGAAACAGGATCTCACTAAGTTGCAGAGGGCCTCCCTAAGTTACTGAGGCTGGCTGTGAACCTGTGATCCTCCTATCTCAGCCTCCCAAGTGCTGGCATTACTGGTGTATGCCACCACACCCAGTCTACTTCTAATTTTTTGGAGGAACCACTACACTATTTTCTGTAGTGGTTGCTCCATTTTACATTTTTTCCAGTAATGTACAAGGGTGTCAATTTTTCCACATCCTCAGTAGCACTTGTTACTTTCTATTTTTATAGTAACTAGCCTAATGAGCATGAGGTAGAATCTTATTGTGGTTTTTTAGTTACATATTCCTAATAGTAATGATGTTGAACATCTTTTCAGGTGCTTATTAACCACTTATATGTCTTCTTTGGAGGAATGTCTATTGATGTCCTTTGTCTACTTTTCATTGGATTGCTTGGTGAATTTTTGTTTTTGTTGAGTTTCTCCATTCCTTTGTGCTTTCTTGTTTTCTATTGAACATTGTTTAGTGTACCATTTTAATTCTTTTGTTGCTTTTTTAGCTATATTTTTGTGTGTGTGTGTGGTACTAGGGATTGAACCCAGGGGTATTCTACCTCCAAGCTACACCCCCGGCCTTATTTTATTTTTATTTTGAAACAGGGTCTCCCTAGGTTGATCAGAGTCTCACTACTTGCTGAAGCTGTCCTCAAACCTGTGATCCTACTGTCTCAGCTTCCCAAGTACTGGAATTACAGGTTTGTGCCACCATGCCTGGCTCATTTTAGATATATTTTAAAATTATGTTTAAGCCGGGCATGGTGGTGCACGCTTGTAATCCCAGTACTTGGGAGGCTGAGACAGGGAGGATCACAGGTTCGCAGCCAGCCTCAGCTACTTAGTGAGGCCCTCTGCAACTTAGTGAGACCCTGTTTCAAAATAAAGAATAAAAAATAGGACTGGGGGTGTAGCTCGGAGGTAGAATGCCCCTGGGTTCAATCCCCAGTACTGCAAAAAAAAATAATAATAAATAAATAAATAAAATAAAATTATGCTTAAAACATTTTGACATTTACTTATTTTACTTAACTTTTTTTTTTTGCAGTACTGGGGATTTAAAATTTTAAAAATGAAATGAGCCAGGCATGGTGGTGCACTCTTGTAATCCCAGTACTTTGGGAGGCGGAGACTGGAGGATCCGGGTTCGCGGCCAGCCTCAGTGCCCTCTCTCTCTCTCTCTCTCTCTCTCTTTCTCTCTCTACCATAATGAGGCCCTCCGCAACTTTGTGAGACCCGGTTTCAAAATAAAGTATAAAAAAATAAGGCCCGGGGTGTAGCGCGGAGGTAGAACGCCCCTGGGTTCAATCCCCAGTATAGCAAAAAAAAAAAAAAAAAGAAATGATAAGGGCTGGGCTTGTAGCTCAGTGGTAGAGTGCCTCTGAGTTCAATCCCCAGTACTGAAAAGAAAATTCTCGATTGCCTGCAGGTTACTCTGCCTGCATAGGTGAGGCTAGCTGATGACTTGGTGGAGGTTAGACTCAACACCTGGAGTGTGTGAGCCTTGCTCCCGCTGCCAACAGTCCGGTGTGTGAACTGAGGAATGCATTCATCAGTTCTCAAGCTTCCTTCGGCTTCTGCTTTTCAGTGGTTCTTTTGGGCTAAACCCATTCAAGTGCCTAGTGTGGGGCTTATCTTAGCCCTTCAGTGTTCTTCTTCTTGAACCTAGGGCGCTCTACCACTGAAAAATATTATGGGACAGGGTCTTGCTAATTTGCACAGGCTGGCCTTGAACTTATGAACCTCCCGCATTAGCCTCCTGAGTACCAGGAAGTACCGGCATGTGCCACCAGCACCAGCACACAGCAATACTCTTATTTCTGAAATCTCCTGTGTGTGTGTGTGTGTTTGTGTGTGTGTGTCTGTTCTACTTCTGAGCTATACCCCCAGCCATATTTTATTTTTATTTTGAAACAGGGTCTCACTAAATTGCTGAGGCTGGTCTTGAACCTCTGATCATCCTGACTCAGCCTCCCAAGTACTGGGATTACAGGCGTGTGCCACCACAGCCGGCTTCTTCCTGTTCTATTTATGGCTGGCTTTTCATTTATCCCACCTGGGACTGCAACCTTAGGTAAGCAAAGCTGTGGATTTTCTCTGTTCATTTCCATGAGTGTGTCACTTTTAGCTGGCCAAGCCACGGGTTTTTGACCTCCCACCACAAACCCCGCCCACATCTCTGGCAGCAAAGCTGCTAATTTTCATGGCTAGCTCTACCTACACTGGCAAAACTATAGTTCTGGGGCAACAGGGTGTGACATTAACTGCTCCTACTGGAAGTTCTAGTTGTTCTTCAAGTCCTAGCTGGTCTTCAACATTTCTCAAATCGTTTTCTGTATTTGGTTGGTTTCCAGTGCTCTGAAATGGTTGTTTTTGCAATTTTATACTTGTTTTGTGTGCAGAGACTTTCTGACCTCGTCACACAGCCATAGCTGAAATTCTCTTCCATCATTTTGCTTGGCTTTTGGTGCTGGGGACCGAACCCAGGACCTTAAGCCACAGTTTCTTTTTAAGTAGGAAACTGTATTTGTTAGGTCTTTTCAGTGTCAGATAAAAGAAATCCAACTGAATTAGGATGAATTTGAACATTAACTGGCTTAAATGACACAGGAAATGTGTGGCTCACAGTTCTGATCGTCTATAAGATAGGCCTTGCTCACAATCATGAACAACTTATATAACAGGATAGTCTAAAACAGGTCAGGCTTGATACTGCAGTTTAATAATGCCACCAAACACAATGTGTGTGTGTGTGTGTGTGTGTGTGTGTGTGTGTGTTTGTAGTACTGGGGATTGAACCCAGGGGCGTTCTACCTCTGAGCTATACCCCCCAGCCCTATTTTATTGTTTGTTTTGAAACAGGGTCTCCCTAAATAGCAAAGGGCCTTCAAACCTGCAATCCTCCTGTCTCAGCCTCCCAAGTACTGGGATTACAGGCGTGCACCACCACACCCAGCTCAAACACAACGTTACTCTCCATCTTTCCAGCATTTTGACAGTATTTTTTAATTTTTTGGTACTGGGGATTGAACCCAGGGGCATTCTATCTCCAAGCTACACCCCCAGCCCTATTTTATTTTTTATTTTTGAAACCAGGTCTCACTAAATTGCTGAGGACCTTGCTAAATTGCTGAGGCTGGCGGTGAACCTGTGATCCTCCTGTTTTAGCCTCCCAAATACTGGGATTACAGGCATGCACCACCACGCCCCTCTTGTTCAACAGTATTGACTACATTCTCGGGCTCCAGTGGCATCCTCCCCTTAAATGTTCTTCTCTTCCTGGGTTCTTTCTTGTAGGAGCAAAACAGTTCCTGTATTTCTAGACCTCGGCTACTTACACTATAAGCTGTAGAGGGTTTTTTTGTGTTTTTTGTTTTTATTTATTTATTTATTGGTGGTACTGGGGATTGAACCCAGGGGCAGTCTACCTCCGAGGTACACCACCAGCCCTATTTTATGTTTACTTTAAAACAAGGTCTCCCTAGGTTGATGAGTCTCACTACTTGCTGATTCAGTTCTCGAACCCGTGATCCTCCTGTCTCAGCCCCACAAGTACTGGGATTACAGGGGCGCACCCCGCCCGGCTGCAGCTGCAGTTCATCAGAAGCCCCAACCCAAGTCTTTGCAGGCTCATTGGTTCCGCTTGTGTTACGTAATGATCGCCTCGGAAACTCTCCAGTCGCCAGAAGGAATGGTTACTGCAAGGCTTACGTGGGAGGGAGGAATGCTATGGAGGCAGCCAATAAACACGCTCCCGATCATACCTCTATTAGCATAAATGATACGTGTATTGGCTCACATGCTCACAGCACTTAAGAGCTGCATAAACTGCGGCCCCTGGCGAAAATCACCAACTTCCTTCTTCCAGCTCTTGATTTTTCTGTCCTCAGGGCCCTCCCCTTTCGGCCTCATTCATTCCTACGGTGGACAGGCCGCTTGATGATATAGGATATATGGCTATCAGCAATTACCTCGGTTAAAATCGCCCTCTCTCCCACTACTCTGCATGCATATAGCCATTTCAGGCAAGCGATTCATAATGCCCAACTTGGGTCAGTGCCTATCCCTTGACCAAATAAGGGTCGCCAGAGACAGAGAATTGTAATTAGCATGTCCAGTGGTCATGGGAGACTGTTCTATTGCCAGAGGGGCCACGGAAAGACTCTTCCAAGATCTGTGTTTACTTGTGGGCAGCCGAGGGGGGCTGCTTTATGAGGCAGGAAATGCACAGTACAAGGGTAGACTTACTGTCAGATTTCAGGAGAGCTTATCTGAGAGCTTAGTGCAAGATGGATCGCAGCGCTCAATCTAGACAGGTAATGAAGTTCTAGAGTGTGGCTCGTGGGAATGCAAGTGATTGTGAAGGATCGTCTATTCGAAATCCAACCTTTCCTTTAATAAACTGCCAAATTTTATAAACCAAGAGGACTTCCAGAGGTCGCTGGTTTCCAGCTTGCAGTCTGCATGAGCGGAACAATTCTTCGAGCGTTGAATTCAGTTCCACTCGCCAGCTAGCCGTGAGCCGGGCAGTTCGACGCGTGTTGTTTTGTAAAGGCTGCGCGAGGCGGGTGGTGGTGGACAGCGCGTCTCTCTCCGGCCTAGGCCTTCCTTCCTCCAAACACCCCCAAGCAAGAGCTCCCACCCGAGCAGGCGTCCCCACCCAGCCGAGGGAGGGCGAGACGCCGCACCCAGCCGCAGGCTGGTGGGACTGGTTAGCACGGCTGACGCCGGCTGGCCCTAGAGAAGGCGTCGGCTTCGGCAGCTGCGGGCCAGGCTGGCCAGGGCGTGAAGAGGAAAGCCCCTTCCTTCCCCAGGACCGCTGCGGGCACTCCCGAGCCTCCTTCACCGGGATTCGCTTGGACAGGCACCCGTCCCACCCAGTCCCCCCAGACCCCGCACTGCGCAGGCGCCTGCAGAGCCCAAGCGCCCGGCGCGTTCTCGCGCGCTCCCCGCTTCTCTGCGCACGCGGGGGACGAGGAGGCGCGGAGCTTTCTGGGTGTTGTAGTTTGCTTCCGGAGAGAGAGACCTGGGACAAGCCAGGCGCTGGGCTCTGAGGACTACAATTCCCAGCGTGCCCCGCGCGAGGGCACGGGACGTTCGCCCTTGACGGCCGGAGCCGTCAGAGCCGAGCGCGGAGGACCCGGGAAGCCGGCTGCGGCGGGAGGAGGGAGTGCGCGTGCGCGCTGGGCCGGCTCGTCCCGTTCCGTCCCAATCATTGTAAACAGGCGGAGGCTGGGCGGGGTGGGAATGGGGCGCCCGAGGCCGGCCCGGGGAGCAGCTCTGGAGGCGGCGGCAGCAGCCGCGGCGGCAGCGTGAGCGCGAGGAGGCGGCGGCTGCGGCGGGCGGGCGGTCGCGCGGCGCCGGCGCAGGTCAGTGGCGGGGCGCGGGCAGTGCGGGGGTCGCGGCGCTGCCGCCGGCTGCCCGCCGAGCCCTCTCCCGCGCCGGCCTGGCGCCCGCGTCTGTCAGGCGGCGCGGGGGCTCGGCGCTCGCGGCGGGCTGGAGTCGGGGGCGGGGGGCGTGGCTGCCCGTGCTGTCGCTTCCTCCCGGGCCGGCGGCACCGGTTCGCGCCCCCTTTGGGGTCACCTGCGGGACAGGCCTCCCCGAGCACCGCGTGTGCGCCGTGCCCCGGGCTGGGGGGCGAGCTGGGGGCCGGCGCCTCCCCGCGGGCCCTGCAGGAGGAGAGGGGCTGGCTTTTGTACAGCCCTGCGCTCGGGAGCCACCTGGCGTGTCGAGCTGTCTCCCTTCCTGCCCAGCGGACTGGGAACCGGCTCTCCGCTGCCCACGGCCGGCATGGAGCAGAGGCGCCCTGGGGTGCAGCGGTCCTTAGCTCAGCTTTCGGTGGGAATGGACGGACGGATCGGGTGTTGAGAATTCCTTTCCTGAGTCATTTTCAAGTATGTGTGTGCCCAAGATGCTCTTAATTGAGGTCAGCTTGCTTGCTTTTTCTTCTTTTAAGTGTATCGTTGAGAAACAGGTTTTACGAAACCGTCCACACCTCGGTCTTCGCAGAAGTCATCCTGCTGGCTCAGGTTTGGGATTCACTATTAGGGAGCGCCCCTCTTGAGCAAGCAGCACGGTCGCCCGAAGGCCTAGTAGCGTTCTTCACTGAAATTTTAGTTGGAGGTATTTTGAACGTGCGTGGAACAGAAGTGCAGCCGTTTGGACGTTGAGTTAGCTCTCTGTCCAGCCCCCTTAGGGAAGCTTTCACTGAATTTTTGGTTTTACAGAGTGGACATGTTCACGCTAATGCTGCAGTACTTTGGGTAGCATCCCATCATACTTGGCAGTTGTTCACAAAATATGTAAGTGGTGATAAGGGATCGGCCCACTTCTGGTTTGGTGTTCAGGGAGGCAGCACTTCTAAAAGAAAGGAGACTGCGAATGAGAGAGGTAACTTCACTTTCTGCCCTTAGGATTGTCTTGGTGCCTGCATAATTCTTTTTGGAGTATCTTCCTGTGAACTGTGTGGCAGTAAGTAGGGGTAGGAAGGAAGTCAGTAGAGTGGTTCCCACTTTTCATTCAAAGTGACCCATAGATCCAAGTGGGGTAATCTAGTTTAACAGGACCTGGTGATAAGTAACTTAAAAAAAAACTATCTAGAAATAATGTAAGATGACCCAATTTGCTCTCAATTCAAATAGTGTTCTTATAGATCTTACAGGGACCATTTCCCTCCTAAGATAGAAAGAAATAGATCAGAAAGTACATATTAACTTTAGTTTGTACAGTTATACTGGTACAGTTGTTTGCTTGGCAAGGAGACAATAGATCCAGAACATTACCCGAAAGTATGTTCTTTCTTTTTCAAAACAAAATCCGTGATAGAAGCTTATGTTAGTATATGTAAGAAGAAACAAGGAAAAATGCTGACTATTTAGAACACAGGGATCACTGCGTGGTAGGTTCTGTGCCCAGAGGAGAGGACTTGAAGATAGATAAGACCACTCAGCCTTCAGGTGGCCAAACTCTGAATTGTCAACAGGTACAATACACGTGTACACGTATATTTTTTTGGTGCTGGAGATCTAACCCAGGGTCATGTGCATGCTAGGCAAGCCCTCTACCACTGAGCAATACCACAAGCCCACTAGTACAATATATATATATTTTCTCTTTTGGTAATGGGAATTAAACCCAAGGGCATTTTACCTCCAAGCTAAACTTCTAGCCCTTTTATTTTTTTGTTTGAAACAGGGACTCATTAAGTTGCTGAGGGTCTCACCAACTTGCTGAAGCTGGCCTGGAACCTGTGTTCCTCCTGTCTTAGCCTCCCAAGTACTGGGATTACAGGTGAGTGCCACCAGGCCTGGCACAATTTCTTTTGTGGTACTGGGGATGGAACTCAGGGGCCTTCTACCTCTGGGCTACACCCTCATACCTATTTTATTTTTTTTGGAAACAGGGTCTTGCTAAATTGTTGAGAGCCTCACTAAATTGCTGAGGCTGGCCTTGAACCTGTGATCCTCCTGTCTCAGCCTCCCAAGTACTGAGATTGCAAGCTTTTGCACCACTACGGCCTGCTCACAATATGTTTTTGTTGTTGTTGTTTTGTGGTTCTGGGGATTGAACCAGGGGCATTCTATCTCCAAGCCCCACCCCCAGCCCGGTTTTTTATTCTTCATTTTGAAACAGGGTCTCACTAAGTTGAGGAGGCCTCACTAAGTAGCTGAGGCTGGCTGTGAAACCGGATCCTCCTGTCTCAGGCGGATCCCAAGTACTGGGATTACAAGCATGCGCCACCACGCCCGGCTCACTATTTTCTATATGTTCTGTCTTTTTGTCCTTTTAGCTTACATTTTTTGTTTACAGTAAGCATTATGGTTTAGGTCTGGAAAGTCCCCCTAAGAAATCTCCATTTCTGCCGTCTTTCCTGGCTACCATTTAATTCCCTTGTGTTTCATTTGATAAATATTTCCATGTTGTTTTCTTAGTAGTTGCCCTGGGATTACAATTAGTATCTTTATCACAATCTAGTTCAGATTAATGCCCACTTAACATTAATGGTGTAAAACACTTTACTCCTGTATCCCTGCCCCTTCATGCTGTTACTGTCACATGTTCTAACTTTATATATTGTATATGCAACACTGATTTATAATTATTGCTTTATGTAATTGTCATTTAAATCAGGAGAAATAAAAGAGATACAAACCAAAAATACACTTGTACTGTCTATTTACCCATGTAGCAACCCTCCCCTCCTCTTTTTTTCTTGGTATTGGGGACTGAACCCACCTCTGAGCTATACCCCATTTTTTTTGTTTGTTTTGTTTTGGAAGAAGGTCTAGCTAGGTTGCTGAGTCTCACTAAATTGCTGAGGCTGGTCTTGAACCTGCAATCCTTCAGTCTCAGCCTCCCATGTACTGGGATTACAGGCGTGTGCCGCCATGCCCGGCAGCATTCTTTCTTTCTTTCCGTGGACTTGAGTTACTGTCTAGTGTCCTTTTGTTTCAGCATGGAGGAAGCATTTAGCTTTTCTTATAGGATAGGTAGGTCTTCTAAGTGATAAATCCTCTCAGTTTCTCTTAATCTGAAAATGTATTAATTTTGCTTTCTTTCTTTTTTTTTTTTTGCAGTATTGGGTATGGAACCCAGGGGCATCCTACCTCCAAGCCTCAGCCCTATTTTATTCTTTGTATTTGGTAACAGTGTCTCACTAAATTACAGAGGCCTCACTAAGTAGAGGAGGCTGACCACAAACCTGAAATCCTCCTGTCTCAGCCTCCCAAGTACTGGGATTACAAGCATGTGCCGCCATGCCCAGCTTGCTTTCATTTTTGAAAGATAATTTTACCAGATAAGGAATTCTTGTTTGGCAGGTTTTTTTTCTTTCTTTCAGTACTTCGCGTCATCCCTCTGCCTTCTGGTCTCTGGGTTTCTGATGAGAAGTCAGCTGTTACTGTTTTGATGCGCAACCTCTCTTGCTGCTGTCAAGAGTCTTTGTCTTCAGCTGTGTAGGATGTGTCTTGGTACAGATCAAGTTCATCCCACTTGGAGCTGGATGAGTTTATTGGGACCTTTGGGGCCATCATTCTTTAGATACTCTTTCTGCTCCTCCCTCTCTTTCCTGTTAAGTGTATCGGGTGTGCGGGACGGTGTCCCATTGGGCTTCCTTGTATTTTCTCCGTTACTTTTTCTTTCTGGTCCTCAAACTGAACTGTGTCGATTGAACTATCTTCAAGTTCACTGGTTATTTCTTCTCCTGTTCAGATCAGCTGTTGTGCCCTTCTAGTAAAGTTTTCATTTTTGTTATTGTCCTTTTCAATTCCAAAATTTGTTTGATTCATTTTTAAATAATTTCTGCCTCTTTATTGGTATTCTCTTTTTGGTGAGACACAGTCCTTATGCATGCATGCCCCCCCCCTTTCTCTTTCTCTCTTTCCTGCACTGGGGATTGAACTCAGGGACATTCTACCCCTGAGCCCTCTGAAACAGGGTCTTGCTGGGTTGCTGAAGGTCTCGCTGCACTTCTCCTGTCTCAGCGTCCTAAGTATTGGGATTATGGGTGCGCTCCACCACACTCAGCTTCCTTTAATTCTTTTTTTGGGGGGGCGAGGGGGTACTGGAGGTTGAACCCAGAAGCATTTACCTCCAAGCTATACCTCCCGCCCTATTTTATTTATTTATTTTTGAAATAGGGTCTCGCTAAGTTGCTGAGGGACCGCACTGAATTGCTGAGGCTGGCTTTGAACCTATGATCCTCCTGTCTCAGCTTCTCAAGTACTAGGATTACAGACGTGTGCCCCCATCCCAGCTCCTTTAATTCTTTAGATGTGTTTTCCTTTAGTGTTTGAATATGCTTAAAGTAACTGATTTAATGTTTTTATATAATAAGTCCAATTACTGGGCTTCCTTAGGGACAGTTTCTGTGATTGCTTTTTTTCCTGTTCATGGGCTATTTTTTGTTTCTTTGCATGCCCATTATTTTTTGTTTACATTAGGTAATTTTGACTTATAGTGTAGCCACTCTGAAAATCAGGTTCTCCCCTATTTCCAGGGGTGTTATTGCTGCTTGTTGTAGTTGTTCTTACTTGTTTACTGATGTTTCTGAACTAATGTTTTTAAGGTCTGTGTGTTTTGTCATGTGTTCCCATTGAAGTCTCTGTTCTGCTAACTTAGAGATGACCGGCAGAGGTTTCCTTAAACATTTGGGACCAAAATCATCTCTCAGTCTCTGCAGAGTCCACGCTAATCTGTTGCGATACACCTAAGTCTGTTTTCAGCCCTGCCCCAGCCTGGATTTCTTGTTTGTGCAGAGCCGCAGGTGATTCTCAGGCAGGAGCAGAGGGCCTTCTCCGTCTTTCCTGAGCATGTGCGTAGCCCTGGGTGTGCACATCGCCCCTGGATTCCTAGGGTATATTAAAATGTCACAGAGTTCAACGTTCTTGTCAAGATTCAGTTGTTTTTTTCCTGAACTAGATCTGTCTGGGTTGCTATAAGCATTTGGTTTGTTTCTAGTGTTCTAAAAAAGATTCTGACAGTTTTACCAATTTTCAGTTGCTTTTATGGGGGGGGTGGACCTTTGGGTTTCCCTTTTACTTTTCTTTTTTCTTTCCTTTTTTTGTGGTACTGAGGATTGAGCCCAGGGGCATTTTACCTCTCAGCTCCAGCCCTGTTTATTTTTTTATTTTGAAACAGGGTCTTGCTAAGTTGTTGAGGGTTTCACTAACTTCCTGAGGCTGGCCTTAAACCTGTGATCCTCCAGTCTCAGCCTCCCTGGTACTGGGATTACAGGCGTGGGTCACCTTTCCTGGCTGGATTTCTTATTCCACCCCTTTTACCACTATCACCCATCTATCCATCCATCCATCCATCCATCCATCCATTGCCTACCTACCTACCTACTTATCTACCTAATCTATTTCTCTGCCATTTAAGTTTAAGCTACCTGTATCATGATAGTTCAGGTGAGCTTCTTGTACAGATCAGTATTTTTTCTTTCTTCTTTACTTTATGTCTAAAGGATATTTAGATGGCTAATAAAGATGCAAGATAATTTTCTTGTGTGTGATACTGGGGATTGAACCCAGGGCGTTCTACCTTCAACTACACCCCCAGCCCTGTTTTATTTTTTATTTGGAAACAGGGTTTTACTGAGTTGCTGAAGCTCTTGCTACATTGCTGAGTCTGTCCTGGAATCTATGATCCTTCTGTCTCAACCTCCCAAGTACTGGGCTTACAGGCATGTACCACCATGCCCAACTTAATGATTTTTTTTTTGGCTGTTACTAATAATGCTCTAATAACTACCCTTTTATTTATATCTTTGCTTGCTTTTGTGTATTGGAGGCTATGGTTCTAACAGTAGAATTACTGGGTTATAATAATTTTTGACAGATATTGCCAATTTTCCTCCTAAATTCTATCAGTTTACACTTCCACTAGCAGAGTATGAGAATATGCCTTTCTTCATACCCTTCTTAATATTATGTATGAATCTTGTTCATCTTTAGAAAATTTAGAGGTGCAAAGGGCATTTCTCATTGGCTGTTTTTCATTTTAAAATATTTTTTATGTATATGGTATGTTCCTATCCTTTACTCATTTTTCTTATTTTATTAAAATTAAATTTATAAATTATTTGTCCTGACTGGTGCTAGTAGTTTTTTCCAAGTTTCTTCTTGGCTTTTCGCATTCCTGATATTTTAAAAATGTAAGTTTTTCTGAAGGCCTTTTAAAGTGGAAATTAGGAGAAGAAAAAGCAGCAAAACTCCTTTCAGACTTTTTATGGGGATATATTTATCTGGGTACTTTTATGCTTTTTATTTGTGTGTAGATAATAGCGTAAAGATTGCGGCATTTAGTCAGAGCCCACGGTTGTATATTCCGGACAGAGCTAAGATTTGAACCTAAGTTATTTGTAAGCCTCCAAAGCCCATATACTTCCTATTTACCAAACTAACTTTCCACCCTGTTTCCCAATATACTTTACAGAGGAATGGAGCTCTGGGAGAGGTGGAAATAATATCGTTTCAGTTTTAATTCAAAACATTTAATATTTAGTTTATTTATTTGAGGTACTGGGGATTGAACGTAGGACTTAGTTGTTTTGTTGTTTTGTTTTTCAGTACTGGGGATTGAACCCAGGGGCATTATACCTCAAAGCTACACCCCCAGCCCTATTTTTTATTCTTTATTTGGAAACAGGGTCTCACTAAGTTGCGGAGGCCTAAGTAGCTGAGGCTGGCCGAGAACCTGTGATCCTCCTGTCTCAGCCTCCCAAGTACTGGGATTACAAGCACACGCCACCATGCCCGACTGAAATATTAACTTTTCTATGAATTTCCTGTTCACATCCTTTGTCAGGTTCTATTGATTCATTTTTATTGATTTATAAAAACTCCTTTTTAAAGAAATTAGCTTTCTATCTCAACTTGCAATTTCTTTTTTGACATTTCCTTGTCTTTTTGCTTTGTAGTCAAGATTTATCAGACTTTTCACTTAAGGCTTATGGATTTTTTTTTTGCAGTACCGGGGATTGAACCCAGAGGTGTTTTACCTCTGAGCTACACCCCCGGCCCTATTTTTTATACTTTATTTTGAAACCAAGTCTCACGAAGTTGCGGAGGGCCTCACTAAGTAGCTGAGGCTGGCCGCGAACCCGGATCAGATCTTCCGGTCTCAGCCTCCCAAGTACTGGGATTACAAGCGTGCGCCACCACGCCCAGCTA
>PVJS01042916.1:0-17296 GCA_004027185.1 Glis glis
CAGCCTCAGCTACTTAGTGAGGCCCTCTGCAACTTTGTGAGACCCGGTTTCAAAATAAAGTATAAAAAATAGGGCTGGGGGTATAGCTCGGAGGTAGAACGCCCCTGGGTTCAATCCCTGGTACTGCAAAAAAAAAAAAAAATTCTCTCTGAGGTGGAAACAGCAAAATTGATGAGATCCTTTGCAGAGAGAGAGAGAGAGAGAGTGTGACAGACAGACAATGGGGACTGAACCAGGGGCATTCTACCTCTAAGCTATACCCCCAGCCCTATTTTATTTTGAAACAGGGTCTCTCTAAGTTGCAGAGGGCCTCACTAAGTTGCTGGGGCTGGCTGCAAAGCTGTGATTCTCCTGTCTCAGCCTCCCAAGTACTAGGATTATAAGCATGTACCACCATGTCTAGCTAGATCCTTTGCAATGTAATCTGGAGACAATCTGGTCTTTTTCCATTCTAAGTTGCCATGGAGTTTGAGGGAATCTGGCCAATTAATGGCACAGTCTCTAACAGAAGCAAAATGAAGGTCAGCAAAGCTGTAAATGGAAAGGAAGGGAAATGCCTACCAGCCGGCAACTGGCTGCTTGCATGGGGTCTTTAAGAGTTCAGGGACTACCAGGCAAAACTGCACACAGTGCCGAGTTAAACTCGCCCTTTTAAGAAGCTCCCTATTTTCACCAGCAATACTACCCTGTTCTTCCTTGGTTTGGTTGTGTTGGGCCTATGGCAGCTTGTCTCCTCAGGACCGAAGCTGAGAGGGATGAGTTACAAACCCAAATCCCAGTGTTTGTTAAGGGGATTTATGCATTAGGTTCTGTGAAACTTTACCCAGAAAGTCTTCCCCATTCCTCTGCTGGGTTTCCGGAAGAGAGAAATCCCCTCTGCAGGTCTCCCTTTGGCTCAGTGTTGGACAAAGGCGCATATAAATCCTGCTAATGGATTCTGCGTGTGGCTGACGGGTTCTGGTCTTGGTGAAAGCTGGGTTCTCAAAAGCTGCTTTTTGTTTATTTCCAAAGAGGATTTATTTCATGACTTCTTCAGTGAGCATCAGCCTTCCCCATGATGGCTGTCAACACCCTTCACTTACTTGGGTGCCCCAAATGGAGCAATCCAATTCATGCTGTCAGATCTGGGACCCAAAACATTCCAATGCTGAGAACTTAAAATCCTGTTGGGTAAAGTCGAAGGGCTCAGTTCCCCCCTTTTTGGGGGATGGGGTTACTTTCTTAACATACTCTACTCTTTAAGATACAGCACTCTTGGCCTTCCTTTGTGAATTTCCAGAACTTGGGGGAAGGGAGTGGGTGTACATCAAAACCAATGGATTTAAACTGATCAATGTATGCTTCATCTCCTGGTCATGTGTATTGGTTCCGAGATGAACACATAATTGATTCAGACTAAGAAGACATGATTAAAAAGTTGGGGCTTTTGAGAAACGGACATGTCTCCTCTTTTATAAGACTGGTGATGGTTGATGTGAAGTTAGAGCTACAACCATCTTGCAATCAGGAGAGAAGAGGCTAAACCTCAGGTAGTCATGAGGAATATAAGAACGGAACCAACTAAGAAGGACCGAAGAGCAGAGATATCAATCCTGGTCATGTGGCTAACATGTGGATCAAGCTATGCCTAAAGCTAGTGAATCATGCACTTTTATTTTTTAACATTCATTCATTCGTTCATTTATTCATTCATTCTTTTGTGGCACTGGGGATTGAACCCAGGTTCCTGCTAAGTTGCCAGGCTGGCCTCACATTTGTGATCTTCTCTCCTCGGCCTCCTGAATAGCCAGGATCATGGATCACAGGCACAGGCCGCTGCACTTGGTTCCACCTTCCTCTTGTGTTCTGCTTAAGTCATTTAACATCTCATGGGCCTTGGCTTCTGATGATCGCACACTGGGAAATGGTGGTCTGTATTCACTGCCTCCCATTCCTGGCCTCTCATTTACTCACTTAAAATTATAAAATATATTTAAATACCAAAAGTATAGAAAAATAATATAACACACATATTTGTAGCTACCATCAGCTTTGCCAAATCTTAATGGAAAGGATCCAAATCAAATATGGAAAAATATTACGATTCATAGTTTCTAAATGTGCCTCTTGGCCTTAGAACATGTGTCCTCTGCCTTGTTATCCCTTGTCTTCATCCAGGGAATGTTTCCTGATTCCTCCTATTCCCTACCCTAGCCAGGATTTCATGGTCTCGTCATTTGGATTCCGATAGTATCCTGAACATACCTTATCAAGAGATGCAACCCTCATACTCTTGGTTAACTGTCTGCTTACTCACCCCTCTTCCTTACTAGATTCCAAGTTCCTCAGAGATAGAACTCATCTCAGAATCCTGCACAGTGCCAGGAATATCACAGAGAAGAATTTAATGTTTCTTGAGTGATCAATGTTTCGGGGCGACTCAGTGGGTCTCCCTTAAACTTAAAACAGAGGTCAGCCACCAGATTTCTTAAGTATTCTGCTGCCATGATTGCACATATTTTATCCAGTCCGCACCTTTCCTCTTAGGATTTTGTCTGCATTTTTATTTTTTCCTCTAAAAGCGTATGAATCAGTTAGGATATGTTCTGTTTCAAATAGCAAAAGGAACCATCAAAAGCTTATACCATCAGGACACTTACTATTTATTTAACAAGAAGTCTGGAGGTGAGGCTTCAAGGTTGGTCACCATGATCCCCGGCTTTCTGTCCTTCTGTTCTACCAACGTTACTGTAATAGCCTTTTGTCCTCATACGTGTCAACTCAGGGCTCAAGTTGGCCACTAACCCTCTAGCATCACGTCCTCTCACTGTGTACAAAGGCAGGAAGCCTCCGAAAGGGCTCTTTTTAAGGACACTAGGCTCTGTCGCTTTACCAGGAGAAGAATCTTTTCCAGAACCCCCTGGAAGCCTTTGCATTAATCTCACAGGTCAGAATGTGTCAGCATGGCCCCCAGTCTGCAAGGGAAGCTGAGGAAGTGAGCGTGTAGCAAAGCGCGGTAGGAATGTCGTGACTGGCTTGGCCCACTCATGTTTCTCCACTGGGATGACAGAAGGGCCCCCGAAACCAAGAGACCTCTGCCAGGCAGTTGAACACAGTTCCCATTCTCTTAGCATGGGTGAAGAAGGCAGAGTGGGGACAGGGCATCGGCTATTGGGTAGGGAACCAGTGCGCCTGCCAGAATGGGACTGGTACGGCTGCCAGGACATCTGGCTGTGAAACTGAAAGATGGGGGTTCTAGACCCAGGTGTCTCATCATGGGTTTCTGGTCAGCTCCGGAAGGCCTCAGAGTTTAATGTGCACTAGCTTTATCATGAGGTTTCTTCTGTGGGATCAGGTGGGCTGAGCGAGAACTTGCAAGATAGCAAAAGAGCTTCTACTCACCCAACTTCTTACGTTAGGCATTTTTTTAAGGCAAGACACCACACCATTCATTCAGGCATTCATTTGATAGTCACTGTGCATCTTCCTTGTGGTAGTTTGGGGTGCAAAAATGGTTAAGACAACATCTGCCCTCAGAAGGCTCACTGACATATATATTGATATCTAAGTTTAATGAGATAAGTGCACTAATGAAGATCCACAGCCAGTGCCACGGACAAGAGAGGAGAGCCAATTTGCTAGACTGCAGCATACAGATCCCAACAGGGCTGCTGCATACAACTGAACAGGCTGCTCTCCACATCCTGTCTATGAAGCCTGGCGAGTCAGAAGAAGCACAGAGCCGGAGGCGAAGGAAGAGTGCAATTGAGGAGGATAGGACAAGGTGAAGAGAGAAAACAACATGAGCAGAGGAACGGGGACCTAGCAGGACAGGGGAAGTCTGGGGTACAGTAAGTGCTCTGGAGCAGATCTACCATGGAGAGAGAGGGGGGTTAGTAGAGGAAATGGGAGAGGAGGAGGAAAGGCACGGAAGGCTTTGTGAAACCGGACTTGATCCTGTACTTGGCAACCGAGAGTCAATGAAAGTTTTAAAGCATTGAGAGTCACTCTTTCCTTCAGAGGTCATGGAGGCCAATCCCATTTGCAAATTAAGTAACTACTAAATTGCTGCACTCCTGAATTACTACCAACTAAGTTTAATAAACACAAAGAACTTATTATAATGTTAAGAAATAACTGTCAACTCTGTTTCTAAGTTTTTAAGAAACTATGACAAAATGAATCTCTGTATTTTGTCCGTCCATAAAATTGAACAGGTTAGGGATACAGCCTGTAAATCCTACAATTATTTAAAGCACAAAGCATAGCCTGACTGTGTTATCGCTTTTAAATAACACTTCACCAGATTCTGGTTCCCAAAAACACTTTGGGGAAAAATGCTTTCCTTAGTGACATCACCCCATTTTCCATATAAAATGAAAAAGCAAAGCTCATATTCAGAAATAGCAGGCTACAAAAGGAGGATTGGTGCACCTTAAGAGCCTGCTATGGAACCCCCTACTGCCTGGAGAGAAACAAAGAAATAAATTAAAAATATAAAAACCCCCAAGTACACATAGTTGAGCTTAAAAGAGGTGGGCTGGTTTCTCCCAAACCCATTAATAATATAAATCACTATATTTCATATTCACAGTCATCTCTGAAAGTTCTCCTCTTAATTGCTCCATGGCATCATGTTTTATTTTAGTAAAGTTCAGATTTTATTGCCAGGGACTAATGGGCATTGAGTCCCCGAAGAACTTGTTTTAAAACATCGGCCAGTCAACCATAAAAGGGATATTAAAATGGCTACAGAGGCTAAATAAGAATTAAAAAGTATAGCCACTTATTTTTAAATTAGAATCCTCTTTCACATTTAGGAATATAATAAAATGTGTCATAAACTTTCTACTTTCGTTCCAAAGTATTGTTGTAAGAATCGACAGTAATATAGACCCAATCCTATGGTTAAGCAGTGCCCATTAAAATCAAGGGCTGTCTTTAAGCATTATTGAAGGCATTTAAAAATTATAAATGATTACAATGTTATAAAAATGTTGCAGCATAGAAACAGAAGGAGGAGGAACAGGGGATGGATCTAATGAACAAGGCTGTTAATAAACTTACACCTTTGATGGTCAAAATTCACAAGCCGAACAGAGTCGAGTCCTAGCACAGATCTAGACAGAGCTAAGTCCTATCGGAGTCTGTAAAATGTGTTCAGATGAGATTTGTATGGAACACTTCTGAATTGCTTATGTCTTCCATTATGGAATAGATTCCAGTCCTGAACCTTTTTCATGACCACGTAATATGATTCATTTTACTAATATCCTATGTTATTTCCAAAGGCTTGGTACCAATGACTAGTGAAATAGGACACTCACATCAGGGGAGGGGAAAAGAAATCTCCCAGTCTTGCCGCCAGTCCAGCCTGAGTGGGGCACTGAGATCTCTAACACCCTAATAATGGGCGATAGTCCTTCCCTTCATCTGGTAGCTGAGAGGAGGGCAGGGGTGGTTCACCCAGGAGGGAACATCCAGTCGATAAGCTGTGCAGGACAATCACACACACAACGTAGAAATGGCTTTTCAGGCTTCCTCCTGAAATGGGGCACCAGGCACAAAGGGAGAGGAGATGGCTTTTCCCAGCAGAAGCGCTATCTGGCCAACTAGGACAGACACAGGATGTTCAGCAGAAAGGAGCGACCTTTCAGTAAACGCGATCTCTGAAAAGGCCTGAAACAGAGATCTCGGCAGCAATCCAGTAGGTGCCCCAAACCTCTGAAACAAAAAAAGAGGCGGGACGGCAGAGAGGCCCATAGGCCACTCGATTTCTAATTCTGCAGCACCTTCCGCTCCTCTAAACAGTTTTAAATAAAAGCATCTTGAACTGGTTTACATTTGTCCCCAACAGGCACATTTGTAAAGATAAAAAGAACACGGTTGTTTTCCTTCCTCCAAAAGGGGTTGGGAGGAGAGGGCAGGAATGTGCGGCCCGGTCTGACCAAGGAGAGAGAATGAGAAGGTCAAGCATGTTCTTAGGCCCACATACAAAGCGATCATGCCAGGTTGCTTTGAAACTTGGAACTCTCGGTTGTCCTTCTCTTAATCCTTCCTCGTCACAGAGACAGCGGGAGGAAGGCCAGGGGGTGGGTGGAGGTGGGGAGAAGTGTGGTTTTCTTCCCCATCCTGAAGTTCCTGGCAGTCACTAGCTTGTGTAAACATTCAGTAGCCCATCTGAACCTTATTTTAGAACAAAACAATTTCAGTTTTAAAGTGTTTGAATTGCTTTAGCTAAATCTACGGATTTGCCTATTGAGTCTGGAGCTGCTCCCTTTCAACTCTGAATGAAGGAAGAATTATGAGGCTGGAGCTATTCAATGAGCGCTATCTGTCCTGGCACTCAATCAAAGGATTAGGATTTGGAAAGAAAAGCCTACAGGTGATCCTCCAGGAAGCATACCAAGCAGTTATCAAAAACATACAAGTTCAAAGCAGCTCAATTTTCATATGTTAAATGTACTTGGATGCAGCCCCAGGCTCCTTTCTAGGTAAAAAATTGTGTTAAAGCTGTTTGTACTTGCATACTTAGCAGACAAGGGAATAAAAACTCATGTGGTGCAGTGGTGCTGGGTCCACTTCACCCTCGTGTAACACAATCAATCAATCTTGTTCTCCTGGAGAAACAGGAACTGACGCTGTGTCCAGGCGTCTCCACCATCGTGGTGCTGGATACTCGTTCATCTCATCTGTGTGCAGGGCTGTCACACCAGGAGCCACGAGCGCTGCTGGGTCAGATGCCGCCCTCAGCAGCTTTACAATTAGCAGTGTGGGCTAATCACCAGTCTCGGGTGTTGTTTTCCCAAGCACCATGATCTGGGCTTAGGAGTGTATTATCTACTTACTAGCTGAACTTGGATACATTGAAAGGAGGAAAATAAGAACACACACTGAGATCCAGGTTACAGGAGAGGGCGTGTTTTGGGTGGCCTTCGTGTAGCAGCAAGTCATCAAGAAATACACCTTATATTGCCGTGGAAATTCTACAGGATGCACACAAAAGGGTACAACTCCCTCCTCTGGGGTGTCCAAAAGGACTCTGGAAAAATGAATGTCTATTTTTATAGGAAGAAAGTAAAGGGAGAAGATGAAAATCTATATTTAGTCATTAGAAATGTACACAAAACATGTACTAGCATGCCAGACACATAAAAGTACTTAATAAACAGCTGCAGACAGTAAGAGACAGTGCTTGCCTCAAGTATGTCCTCCTCTATGGAGGAAAGTTGAAATAACTCTATCACAAGACTCAGCCTGACAGACTGATGGGAGGACGGTGAGGTGCCCAAAACTAAGCAGGACAGAGAACTCTCCAGGACCCAGAGTCTGGGTCCCCATTACCCCTGCACACCCTCACTGCTGCAGAACTTTGGAAATTCCTCTGTCTACCCAAACTCTAGCAGCCTCCTCTGTAAAATGGGGATAAAAGCCTCCCTCCTCGCCTAGAGTAAGAAGCTACTAACTGCTACTGAAATATGCTATGTGGCACTGTGTTGAGGACTCTGCAAGGTATTAACTCATCTCCAACAATACTATGAGGTCAGTATTAAGATCGTTCCTGTCTTACAGATGAGGAAACCAGGGTTTAAACAAGTGCCTGATGGAAGTCACTCTACCCAGTAAGCGGTAGAGCACAGATTCTGACCCAGGACCATCTGAATACAGGGTTCATGTTCTTACCTTCCGATTCTACCTCCCCAGCTACATGAGTTTACCAAATCAGAGTTGCCTGCTATGACAACACTGCTATGCTACCGAACTAGAGACCCCAGGCCCTTCCTCAAATCTTCCTTCTCCCTCCCTACTGCTAATCAATCGCCAAATCCCATCACCCAGTCTTTGCAGTGCCCTACTTCCTGCTTTGTGTTCCCTCTGCTGGCGCCCAAGTTGAGGCTTTCACCATCTTCTGCCTTAAGTAGTATATCATGCCAGCTTGTTTGTTTTTCTCCAAGTCCCCGCTCATTCTACTTCCGAAGGCTGAAATGCCACCTGCCTCCTTTACCTGTCACAATCCCACACGTTCTTTGATGCCCTGACCTTGATCCCCCTCTCCTCCGTGTTCTCAGCACACAGGAGCTGAATCTTTATTCAGCCTGTATGTCATCCTTCTTGGCATTCTATTTATCCATACTCCTTCCCCACTCCTCCCTAAATGAACTTTAGATGCCATGAACACCATGTCTTATTTCTTTTTATTTCTATGACAGCTAGGTTTTCTAAAAATGGTTTTCTGAACTGGGAAAAAAAGGAAGAAGAAAGGGAATATCTTAAGATTCCTTCCAGGTCACAGATGTTGGATGCAGATGACAAAACCAATAATAATAAAATAATAATAATAATAATAATAATAATAATGAACAACCCTAGGGTTATATGGAGTATAGCAAAAGACATTAGCACTATCACCCACACTCCCTCTTTAGAAATCAGAGAGGAAGAAACCCTAAGAAGGTGGATGTTGCAAACCCTGCGAGAATGTTTTCTTCATGGCTCAACTTGAGGGCCTGATAAAGGAGCGATGCCATAAAGTTGGCTCCTCCTGGCTTTGTGCTGTTTTGGCAGGGAACAGGCAATTTGAAAGTACATTAAGTTATTTAACAGGTCACCAAGTAGCAGAAAGCTAAAAGTTTAACCATATTTACAAGGAAGAATTATATGAAAATATTTTTATTGATGCTATAAAAGCCATCATTAAAAATGACTGCAGTGAAAAGCTGAACACGTATGGAGCAAATGGGCGACTCTTAAAATGTTACCTGGTTCCAGACAGGCCAAGTGTTGTGTCTCGTTAGCAAGAAAGATAAATGACTTTCTCTGAAATGATGTTTTATAAATCCTACTAATGGGCTATATGGGAAGCCATGGTTCCCTAAACAGGAGAATTAATTTTCTGAATCTAATCCCCATTGCACATGCAAAACGTGGCGGTATCTGGGGGGTTTATTGTTCCATACTGTTTTCAGACTAATATACTAATACTGCTCTTGAATAATTGCGGTTCATACTTTTCAGAGTAACTTTACATTCATTTTCTCCCTTGATCCTCACAAGCCTATAGGGCAAGCTAGGCGAATATTATTACTCTTGTGTGTGTGTGTGTGTGTGTGTGTGTGTGTGTGTGTGCGCGCGTGCGCGCGCACGTGCACTTTGTTTTATAAATAACAGAGAAGGGCGCAGTGGCTTCACCAGTGTGAAGCAGAAGCTAGGTTAGAATCTTGGCTGCTCTGTGACTCTTTCCACTGTCTATGACGTGGAGATGGGTGTATCTCTGGGTGCACAGACCCACAAAATAAGGAAGCTCCATTGTCATTTTAAACACTGTATGCAGAGAACTTATAAATCCCTAGTTTGTTTTCTTACTTTTTCATTTTTTTACTTTTCAAACCATAGAAGCGATGTACTCTTACAACCACATAAATAATGGCATAGTGCTTGGTATATGTTGTTTTCTATTATTTTTAAGAGCAAGACATACTCCAATGGTTGGTGCAATTTTGTTTTTGCCTTTTCTTGCCAAAAAGAAAATATGGCTTTAATAGAAGTTTACATCTGCGTGGTATTACATGCATGTAAAACAGATGTAACCTAATTACATTTTCATTTAAATTGCTAAATAGCTACTTAAGTAAAAAGCTAAAATAACATACAAACAACAGTTACTATAATAACAAGTGTACTTAGAACTAAATGAAAAGGATCAAAGCTACAGCAGAGAGAATTTGAGTTGGTCTTTTAAAAAGACAGAGTGACATAACAACGCAGCCTTCGTTTACTCCATAATTTAATGTCTCTACAGTTCAGCCTCAAGACACAGCTCGGCTCGGCCTAGACACATGGAAGAAAATCCATAGAGTTTACATAAAGACTCTGGGTTTCACGAAGATTAGACACACTTTACCAGAGATTATATAGCAAAACCCTAAATTGGAAATTAGAATTCCAGGGCAAAACAATCAGCTTGATTATAGTTTTAAAGCAGACCTGTCCAGGCTGAAATCAGAAATCAGCTCCCAACTCTGAGATCAGAGCACCCTTTTGATATTTTTAGCAGACAACTGCATGTTGGTAATTGCATATTCATGACCTATCCCTTCCTGTGTGTCACACAAAGGCTCCTCAGAGGGACCCAGAGCATTTGGGATGATATTCAGCCTTGGAGCACCTTGCAGGGACCTTTGGTTAGTTCTCACAGAGAAGTGTAGCCAGTCAGAAGCTGACACCCTCAACAGTGTGTTCCAGACAGACTAGAATCTCTTTAACCCAGACTTGCTTTAATACCCACTCCTAACTTTTCTATTTCAAACACATTTTTAACTAACGTGAATTTCAGGAGTTTGCTGAGAGTGGTTTTGTTTTAAACAGAATGAGAAGAAAACCAGAATGTTGGAGTGTTAAAAGTAGCATAAACTTATTTGAAAAGCAAAATATTTATCACTAAAGGCAGGATTGAGAGTGGGAATGCAGGATGGAAATACTCCCCCGCAAGCTTTCTTCTCTAAACCAGACAAGCCAGTTTTTCCAAATTTTGCTCAGGAGTATAGAAAATAAAGGACTTAAATCCAGTCAATCTTTTTTTTTTTTTGTGGTACTGGAGATTGAACTCAGGGGCTTTCTACCTCCTAGCTACACCACAGCCCAATTTTTAATTTTTAATTTTGAAACATGGTCTGGCTACTTGCTGAGGCTGTCTTTGACACTGCGATCCTCCTGTCTCAGCCTCCCAAGTACTGGGATTGCAAGTGTGGGCCACCACACCCACTTCAGTCAGCCTTTTTTTTTTTTTTTTTTGCGGTACTGGGGATTGAACCCAGGGGCATTCTACCTCCGAGCTATACCCCCAGCCCTATTTTTTTATTCTTTATTTTGAAACAGGGTTTCACTAAGTTGCGGAGGGCCTCACTAAGTAGCTGAGGCTGGCTGTGAACCTGCGATCCTCTTATCTCAGCCTCCCAAGTACTGGGATTACAGGTGTGCGCCACCACGCCCAGCAGTCAGTCATTTTTACCACAGGCCTGAAATGTTTAAGAATTTTAAAAATCTTTTAGTCCATCTCTGCTAAAACTGTGTTATACTCTTCAAGCAGCGGAACCCCTCACCAAAGACCTGGCCTTTTTTAATTTAATTAGTGTCAAATTATACCCCAATATTCCCTTGACTTAAAAAATATAATTAGCAGCTGGGCATGGTGGCAAAGGCCTGTAATCCAAGTACTTGGGAGGCTGAGACCAGAGGAGCACAGGTTCACGGTCAGCCTCAGCTACTTAGTGAGGCTATCAGCAACTTAGTAAGACCCTGTCTCAAAATAAAAAATAAAATAGGTGTAGCTCAGAGGTAGAATAACCCTAGATTCAAAACACACACACACACACACATACACACACAGAAAAGAAATTTTATACACACACACACACTCACACACACACACACACACACACACACACACACACAGCTTCTAGTTTACCTTTTCATTGTATTCAGTAAATATCCTCTCTCCAGAGGAGGGAAAGAATGAAAAAACTAAGGGTTTGAGGTGGGGACCTGAAAGGAGATTTGAGGAACAGAAAACCCACCCGGGCGCATATGTGCTGTCGCCTTGGCGCTCATTTACTCACCGCCACCTGAGTATTTTAACGGGGGAGAGGGAACGGGGCTGCCAATGTGCACATGCCTCCCAGGTACTCTTCTTTGATAAATTCATGGTATCACATCTTAGCACAGTCCCACAAGGGCTCCCGTGCATTCAGTTTAGGGTCATGATGTCCTTTTTCACATCGGGTCATTGTCTACCCCAACCTGTGGTGATTTCCTGCCTGAGGCACCTACGAACGCCCTGCCTGAGGCACCTACGAACGCCCTGCCTCTGCATCCACAGTAACAATGAGGTTCCTTTGTGAAGAGAATGGGAGACATACATGGAGACCTTCCATCCCATAGCGATCTGCAGTTTGAGTGCCTTGGCGTGGTCTCTTCAGACGGGCTGTCGTTCACTTTCTGCAAAGAGCGTTTGTAAAGTTTCACAATGTGTTGAGAACGAGTTTGTAAAAGACAAGTGAAGGCTTGTCATGATTTTGTAACCAATTATTTCATTTGTATTTTATAAATGGGTCATAAATGTCATTGACTAATTGCTACCCTTCTCCCTCTTCCCTTCAGCCCCTCCCTACACACTGAACCAACAGGCAACCTTGTACCACTCTTGCCAGAGGCGAGGAATTAATGGCAGGTTTTAAACTAAACTCTACCTATTTGGAAGGACATCAATGGCAGTGGAGGACACACTGTAATTTCTCTACTTACCACTGCTCCTCTCTGCCCTGAAAGCCAAATACATTTCCACTTACATTCTCTGCCCAAGAAACTCAGATGCCACGAGAAAAGGTGACAGCTGGACACCGAAGAAACCAAAAGAATCAATGCCACAGTAATCCTATCACAGTACCACCGGCTTAGTCAAGGTCTTTTCTTGTCTACCTGAGTTTATGAAACCAGCCATTACTCAAAATTATGCATTAAAGTGATGCATAATTTTGGAACAAATACTCTTCTGTTGATGCTCAGGAGCTCAGGGAAAGGAAGTGTGAATACTGTCCTGCGTCAGATGCACTTTAAAGAATAACCACATTCCAAAGGCTGATTGATGGGGGCAGGGGTGGAAGAGGAGAAAAATATTCACTTTGTGAGGGGTTAAAAGTCAGCAAGAAAAGTAAGCTGAGGGTGGACCTGCTCTATAAACTTATCTGGAACTCTACCCCCTTAAAAGTCAGCCTTGACAAAAGGTCTAGGTCACTAAAAAGAGATGATATGAATGAGACAAAGCTGCACTCAATTTCAGAGTGACTCTGTGTTCCTCATAATAATAGCATTTTAAGCCACAGAAAAGTAATTGTTCAGAATGTACCAGGCTATGAAACACCTCCCTTGGAGAACGGGAAGGTCTGCCACGAGGCACCCAGTTCCACCCTTTGGAATTTGGGGGGGGGTAATGGGGATTGAACTAGGGGCATTCTGCCTCTTAGTTACACCTCCAGCTCTATTTTATTTTGAAATAGGGTCTTGCTAAGTTGCTGAAGCTGGCTGCGAACCTACGATCCTCCTGTCGCAGCCTTCCAAGTACTGGGATTACAGGCATGCGCCACCATGCCCGGTACCTTTTGCAATTTTTGAAAGCTAAAGTCACAACTTGTGGCTTGTAGGCCAAATCCAGCCCTCAAATATGTCACTGAAATGTTTACCTACGTACATTTCACATAAAAATCTGGATTCTTGGCTTCTTTTAGGAAAGAAAAAAAAATCTGAGGAGCCCACCACAGTGGGCCCATTTCCCTCATGGGGACAGTGGTGGGGAGCAGAGGGGCTGCCTGTCCCTTTTAGGCTGGGGTGTGCCCTGGAGTTCTTCTTGTGTCCCCGCCTCTGTACTCTATCATACCTGGCCTGTTTCAGTCATTGCTTTTACCTGCTGGCTCCTGTAGGGCTCTGAGCACACCATTTCTGGTGGATTGTGTGTGTGTATGTGATTACTAATTGTCCAGCAAATAATTAGGTTTCCCTACTTGACAGCACAAAGAAATGGGTTTCAGAAACTAAGTCTTGTGTAGCAATTCCAACAGTCACCAAAATTCTTCTCCACCAAGAATGTCAGTATTTGACTCTCAGAACAATGTATGCCATGCATCCTTAAGCCTGCCTGAAGACATCCTGGGCCCCATGCACTCAGGCTGGCCAACCACCAGGTCAGCATCCCCTCTAAAGAAATTATCCCATATTCTAGGGGTCTGTTGCATGTTTTAAAGGCAAACTATGAAAAGGAACTGTACTATTCTCTAAAGGAAAATTAGACTCTGGTCTTATTACTCCAAAATTAAGTTTGCTAAAAAGGTTGAAGTATCAGACACACATTTTCAGCTTGACTTTTGTACTTACAATGGAGAACCACCACCACTCCTCATAATATATTTTTTATAATGAGGACTACACACAAAAAAAAAACCAGGGAAATCTCAGGATCTTTGGAAATAAAAATAAATGTACATATTTTGCACCAGCTAGCAGTAATTACTTTACCGTGTGAGGCTCAGGGTAGGTAGTAATGTGCAATACCTTTAAACCTGGAGCCATCCCAAAATACAAACAGAAAAAAACCCTGACCTCTGACCCTGTTTTGAAGCATCACTACCCGCTTGGGTAGTGTTTGCATGTTGAAATATTTATTTCCTTCATAAAAAAATCTATCTGAATATCCAATCTCTCAGCAGTAAAGAGTCTTATTTCCATGTTAGCAGAAGCCCTTAAGTAATTTGGGGCTATGATCTTAACACTACAAGCTTTACCCACTTAAAACTTTGCCAGCTTCCTGCTGCATATTTTCCTCACCAGCTCCTCATTTGCAAAACATCGCAGAGATTCAGGTGAAAGGTGAGGAAGTTTCAACAGCTGCAGAGCCCAGTTAGGAAACTAAGTTTCTTGGGCATAGCTTCCAAGAGAGCATTATTTCTGAGCTGTCACTTGAAGAGATGAATTTGTACCGGTGGGGATGAGCAAGTCCTTGCACCTGGCTTGGGAGAGAGTGAAGTTTCTCTGAATCCTAAAGACAAAGGACTTCACACAACACCTCTGACTTGGCAACAGAGTGCATGAGCATCATCGGGGTTTTCTTCATCTGTTTGTTAGGCTAACAAGAAGCCTAATAAAAATTACTTAGTACTTAATTTACACCATGAAACAGAAGAATCTAAATCTCACAGAAAGTGCTTTACACTTTACAAATCCACAGGCTTGGGCTGACAGAAGAGAGTGAGAAAGAGAGGTGTGTTGCATTTTTGTGAGGGTGAGACCCTCGACCTTCATCCATGGCAAGGTTGAGATTGGCCCCAGTCCTCCTCCATGCCTTTGAGTGACAGACAGGGGTGAGGTGAGTCATTGCTGATTTTTTTTTTTTGCTCTGAGGCCCAGGATCAAGATATTAAAATTAAGCTCAGAATGGCTCTTAAAAAGCAGAAAGTTTCAGGCTTCTTTCCCTTCATGCCTACTGACACTACACAGAGGGTAAATGGCTTTGTGTGGTGTGATGATTTAGGGGAACGCCAGGAATATGGGCCCTTACTTTCAGATGCCACTAGAAGTTTATCTCCAGATTTTATAATGGCTTGTTAGGCCTAAAGTACTGTGGAGAAACCTACACTAGCTCTGTGGGGAAAACTGGCTACACTCTGTTTAGACTTGTGCACAACAGGAGTCTGTGGGAATTCTGAAGTTGGAATTCCAAGCTGTATTGGAAAGTGGTTTTTTAATCTAATCGTGTATCAGTTATGGTTGCTTCAAGGGGGCAAAACCATGTGGCAACAAGAAAATAAAACGGCTGTACACTGAGTTATTTAAATATGGAAGCTTCTCTTCTTAGCAACTTTCAAATTAGATTTATTAATAAGAATAAACTTAAACGCTAGAGCAAAAGTATCTCCCCAACAGATTGTATTGCCTGTGGCTACCTGTACCACCTTGGATTTGCAAACAAAAGGTCTTACCGCGTTTTGGGTCCTAACCTGCTTGAGAGGACAGGTACTTCTGTCAGTTGTGTACATGCTGTGGGGTCCCCTACAGGCAAACCACCTCTCCCAGGTTTGAAGAGGGAAGTGTGGCTGAGACAGGAGGATGGCAGGTTTGAAGCCAGCTTCAGCAACTTAACAAGGCTCTCAGCAACTTAGCAAGACCTTGTTTCAAAAATAAATAAATAAATAAAATAGGGCTGGTAGCTTGGAGGTAAAATGCCCCTGGGTTCAATCTCCAGCACCACAAAAAAAAAAAAAGAGGGAAGCATACAGTGGACTTCAGCCCCTCTTGCCCCTCATGCCAGTCCCCTTACCCAGAGTATAACCTGATTCCCAGTACTAAATATGAAAAATGCACACAGCAGGTCTCTTTCCAGTCACTCTGGTTTCCAGGTAGCAAAAGTCTGTCAAACAATCTCACCATAAAGCAGAGGTTAGTTACTAATTTCACAATTACTTGGTAAAATGACCCCAGTAGCATCGAGTTATATGAATAGGGAATAAGTCAAGGGAGTCCATAGTAAGAAATAATTAGGAGACACAATGGAAGAGAGTAGTCCTGCTGTTTCCCTTCTTGACTAACCAGTTCTTCTGGACTGAGGGTGGGACTGGTTCTGTCTTTATGTTTTGACTCACAAAGGACACACACGGAGCTGAGATCAGCAAGCCTGGCGCTTTCAGGGGCTTGAATTAATTTACAGTTTCATCAGTAGTTTGTGAGAATGCATCTCCCTTCTCATGGTGGATGCATGGAATATTAGCATTTAAACAATCTTTTCCAATTTTATGGACAAAAAGTAACATCCTACTTCCTTTATCATTACAGTGGTTGAACCTTTCTCACGTTTATGGCTGGGGTGTGTGTGTGTGTGTGTGTGTGTGTGTGTGTGAATTTCTTGTCTTCTCCCCATTTTTGCCCCCACCTTAAAGGCATACAGGTTCATCATTAATAGCTGCAATGATTTGAGCTCATTCGCATTATGTTGCTACATAATTTACAATTACCCCTAACTTTTGGGGGGAAGTCCCAATTTGGAGATCAACAAGAGAAGTAAAAAGTCTCTGTATATCTTGGCATGACTACTTTTTTTTTTTTTTTTTGCGGTACCGGGGAATTGAACGCAGGGGCGTTCTACCTCCGCGCTATGTCCCCGGCCCTATTTTTTTATCCTTTATTTTGAAACCGGGTCTCACGAAGTTGCAGAGGGCCTCACTAAGGAGAGAGAGAGAGAGAGAGAAAGAGAGAGAGAGAGAGAGAGAGAGAGAGAGAGAGAGAGACAGGGAGAGAGAGCGAGCAAGAGAGCTGAGGCTGGCCGAGAATCCGGATCCTCCGATCTCCGCCTCCCAAAGTACTGGGATTACAAGTGTGCGCCACCACGCCCGGCATGGCATGACTACTTTCTGCTTTCCTACATCACAATTTATAATTAAGAAGTACTAGTCTCCCAGGCAACTCTTCAGATTGATTTATTTATTATTTATTTATTTATTTTGGTATTGAGGATTGAACCCAGGGGCATTCTCTATCTCAGCTACACCCCCAGCCCTTTTTATTTTATTTTATTTTTTTTGTTTTTTTTAACTTTTTATGTTCATTTATTGGTGCATTGTAAATTGTAATTATACATTTTGATATATGTCAGGGTATGAACATCATACATGCACACATTGCATATTTAGCCCTCCCTCCAATCCCACCCTATTCCCTCCCCCTTCCCTCCCTTTCATGCTCCAGATAGTGATTGAGTCTTATAGGTTTGTGTATGTAC
>PVJS01042917.1:0-17294 GCA_004027185.1 Glis glis
GGAGGCTGAGACCGGAGGATCGCAGGTTCGTGGCCAGCCTCAGCTACTTAGTGAGGCCCTCCACAACTTAGTGAAGACCCTGTTTCAAAATAAAGAATAAAAAAATAGGGATGGGGTGTAGCTCAGAGTTAGAATGTCCCTGTGTTCAATTCCCAGTGTTGCAAAAGAATTTATCAGTTTCAAAGTATTTGAAACTAATAAATTAATGACACTTTCCTATGTTTATGAGATTGTGTTGATCTAGATTGATATAATTCCTTTTTTAAGAAAAAAAAAACTGTTACCGGACGTGGTTGTGTACGCTTGTAATCCCAGTACTTGGGAGGCTGAGACCGGAGATCCAGGTTCATGGCCAGCCTCAGCTACTTAGTGAGGCCTCCGCAACTTAGACCCTGTTTAAAAAATGAAGAATAAAAATTAGGGCTGGGGGTGTAACTCGGAGGTAAAATGCCCCTGGGTTCAATCCCCATTACCGCAAAAAAAAAAAAACTGGAGAATTTATACCAAGACGTAGGTAGAATATCGTAGAGTTCCCATGTGACCATCATCCAGCTTTGAGAATTATTAAAAATTGGCCAGTGATCATCTCTTAGTAATTAATTTCCCCACCACTAGAACAATTGTTTAGGGTTTTGGGCTTTTGTTTATTTGTTGGTTTGGTTTTTGGCAGTCCTGGGGATCGAACCCAGGGCCTCCTGCATGCTAGGAAATGCTCAGGTGTTGAACTACTTCCTCAGGCTAGAGTAATTGTAAAGCAAATCCCAGCTAGAGAGAATGACCTTAATTCAGAATAGCTGCAGTTTGGGGAATATATTTGGTCAATGGCCCAAATAAATTTTATTCAACTATATGAGTAGCACATGCTTATTTGTTATGACACTTAACAGCAGAGGGAAAATTATAAAATATATACTCCTGCCTAAATTAGTGGCTACATAGTAGATCATCATGTAATGAGCTATATACTTCAATTGCTTGACATAGTGGATTATATATAATAGATCCTAATAGATCATTATGTAATGAGCTATACTCTAATTACTTGACTCTTTAATGTCACTGATTTGAGAGTAGCAGTCCTTACCACTTACATAACTTTTACATTTTATTTTTTATTAGTGAATGAATTTCCTGTCCTTAAAGCTGATGGTATCAAATACATTATGATTTTTAGGAATCAGGTAAGTAGATTTTTATTGGTAATGTACCAGCTTCTCTTCTAATTACTGAGCAATCATATTTGACTTCCACATCTAACAGAATTAAGAATAACTCTGTAGGAACTTAGGATTTTGGATGATGTTAGTTTCCTTTGGCACCTTATCTTTTTATAGATGTTGTATTAACAGTTAGGACCCAAACAGTACTCACGTTTTGCGTGTGGTTGTTAATTATGTTTCAAGTCTCTTAAATCAGATCACCGCTTCCTCTGGCATGCCAGTTGTTTATCAGAGAAGCCAGTCATTCTTGGGGTGGTTCTCACACTGCACTGAGGACTGGTCGCATCCTCGTGGCTCTTCATCTTGTCCTCATCCCTGTGCTTCTAGAGTGGTAGAGTGGGCGGGCTTGAGTGTACTATAGGTACACTTTATCATCTTATCAGGACAAACATAATGACTAGTTGCCCATTTTGAGTAATATTAAGAGTGATCAGTGGCTGGGCACGGTGGCGCATACCTGTAACTGCGGTACTTGGGAGGCTGAGACAGGAGGATCACGGGTTCAAGACGAGACTCAGCAACTCAGTGACACCGTTTCAAAACAAAAAATAAAATGGGCTGGGAGTGTAGCTCAGAGGTAGAATGTCCCCGAGTTCAATCCCTAGCAACACACACAAACACACACACACACACAGGGATCACTGGATTTCAGGTAAAGAACTTTCCTATTGTCAATAACTTTTTAATAGCATTTTAAAAATATTTAGATAGAGCCAGGCGTGGTGGCGCACACTTATAATCCCAGTACTTTGGGAGACGGAGACCGGAGGATCCGGGTTCGTGGCCAGCCTTAGCTGTGTCTCTCTCTCTTTTTCTCTCTCTCTCTCTCTCTCTCTCTCCCTGTCTCTCTCTCTCTTTCTCTACCTAGTGAGATAGAGATAGCTTCCCTCCTTTCACACACAACAATATGTTCAAGGAACTGTTTTGTGTATTTTCTGGCCAGACCGGAATTAGCCACCTCTCAAAGGTGGGAGTCTTATCATCTGGGCTATTACTAATGAGTTGTCACTGGTTCTGGGTTCTTTCATAGGGGACAAACAGGAGTAATTCAGAAGGGAATAAAATAGTTTACAATTCAGTTTGATTATAAGGATTTTATTTAACTTCTGGTTTTATATTTGTCTATAATAATTTATCCTACTAGTGTATAAATAGTTTCAAGATAACTGCCAGTATTCCCGATAAAGTGAGATTACTGAATGCAGTTGATTTATGGGTGGTCTTTATATCTTTGGGATGTCATCCAGTTAGATCCATGTAGCCCAAATACCATACTAAAATAACTTGAAATAATTCAGAAGTATGATTAAGATTGGTGGAATCTCAGCCTGCTTCTCGAAGATAGGACTGTTTTATGGTGTGTTTACTTATCTGTAAGATTTTGCCAGGCCGGGCATGGTGGCACATGCTTGTAATCCCAGTACTTGGGAGGCTGAGATAGGAGGATCGCGTGTTTGTGGCCAGCCTCAGCTACTTAGCGAGGCCCTCTGCAACTTAGTGAGACCCTGTTTCAAAATAAAGAATAAAAAATAGGGCTGGGGGTGTAGCTCGGAGGTAGAATGCCCCTGGGTTCAATCCTCAGTACCACGCGCAAAAAAAGATTTTTCCCTCATACTTTTGTGCTCTGAAAAAGAGAATTGGAAGAATGAGTAGGAATTCAGTCATTATGTGGAGGTAAAAGTTTTGATCTCCCATTATAACAGGATATCATATAACTGAATATGCAGTGGAGAATATCACATATAGAGTATCATCTCCTGCTTTAACTGAACTGGGGGATAAAAAAGCAAGCTTTTTAAAATTAGCAAACCCTTCTCTTCCCATTGTCTTTACTCAAAGGTAGCACCATTGGACTTAGAGCACGCGTGTTACTCTATTTTCCAGGTACCAAAGGAGCATCTTCTAGTGTCTGTTCCGCTCTTAATCAATCACCTGCAGGCCGAGAGCATCGTTGTCCACACGTACGCAGCACATGCACTTGAAAGGCTCTTTACTATGAGAGGGCCTAGCAACGCCACTCTGTAAGTGCCACATTCTAAGGAATTCATTTATTTTTAGCTTGAGTTGGGGATATCCTGTACTGGTCAGAAGTATCTCTGAATGTTTAGCAGTTAGAAAAACAAATGTGTGCTTTTTATTCATTTATACTCATTCCAAAAGGATTTGAGACAGCTTACCAAAATACATGCGTTCTGACAATAAAATTAAAGGAATTGGAGCAAAGGAAAATAATGGTAGTAAGGTTAATAAACAGAACTGTGTGTCAGAGAATCCTGAGTAGTAGAGGAATCCTAATGTTATTTGGCATCTCCTACTAGCCAGGGCAAAGGGGGAAACCCGGGAGTTAGAATATTCACAGTGCCCATGAGGCTGAGATGAAAACAACTACTAAGGCCTTTCAGCAGAGGCGTGCATTCATGGGAGAGCGCTGTGCAGCGGCAGTGTTCTCAGCACCGGCTAATCAGGAATGGAGCTCTTCTGGCCTGATCCAAGGGTGAAGTCTAGACAAATGCTCATAATCCCAGTGACTCGGGGCTGAGGCAGAATTGCATGTTACAGGCTGGCCTGGGCAACTAGCAAGACCATGTCTCAAAGTTTAAAAATATAGTGCCGGGCGTGGTGACGCACGCTTGTAATCCCAGTACTTTGGGAGGCGGAGACCGGAGGATCCGGGTTTGCGGCCAGCCTCAGCTCTCTGTCTCTCTCTCTCTCTCTCTCTCCCTCCCTCCCTGTCTCTCTCTCTCTCTCCCTCCCTCCCTGTCTCTCTCTCTCTCTTTAGTGAGGCCCTCCGCAACTTCGTGAGACCCGGTTTCAAAATAAAGTATAAAAAATAGGGCCGGGGGTGTGGCGCGGAGGTAGAACGCCCCTCAATTCAATCCCCGGTACCGAAAAAAAATTTTTTAAATATAAAAAGGGCTGGGGATGTAGCGGTGCTGGAGCGCCCCTGGGTTCAATCCCCCCATACTGCTTTAAAAAAAAAGAAGTGTAGAGGTGAGTGGTCAGCACGCCTTCCAGCCATTCTCCACGGTGTTTCTTTCTTGGAACTGAGCTCTGGGTAAGAGATGGAAAACGAGTTTTGGGTTTTCTTCCCCAAGAACTTGAGGTACAGATGCTCTCAGGAACCACTTTAAAGGCTGAAAGGATGTTGTTAGCTGAGTGAGACCATTGCCTGTCTTCACGCCCAGAATCAAGGCAGAAAGCGTCTGTCTGCTCCACCTCCAGGAAGGCAGCCCACGCTCAGACCCGAGGCCCCGTCTGCACCGGGGCGGCCATGGCAGCTTTCGAGGGTGTTGTGGTCCCCCGTGTTTTTTTTTTTTGTTGTTGTTGAGTTGTGTTTGGTCTCAAATGTGCCTAATCAGGAGCTTGACACAAGTGCATGTGAGAAGTGCCTTCACAAAGCCGTGTGCCAGCTGTCAGCGGCGGGGACGGCTCGGGCTTGGCAGAGAAGAGTGGCTTGGCAGTCGTCACGGGGTTCCGTGGCGAGCTCGGGAGGTGGCAGTGACTGAAAGCTGTTTTTTCATCTATAGTTTTACAGCTGCAGAAATCGCACCGTATGTCGAGATTCTGCTAACAAACCTTTTCAAAGCTCTCACCCTTCCTGGCTCTTCAGAAAATGAATATATTATGAAAGGTAGGCCGTTCCCCGGTGTACAGACCGTAGCGCAGCATCTAACCTCAGGTTACCAGGTGAACACTAGTTACAGTTCAGTTTGCACAGACCATGAACCAGATACTGCTCACCAAGAAATAAGTAGTTCAGATATTTTAAAGTGAAAAATAGTGATTTGCTTAGTAATAACTATTTTCTGAACCATAGAAACGCCACTTTTCAGCCGGGCGTGGTGGCTTGTAATCCCAGTACTTGGGAGGCGGAGACCGGAGGGTCCGGGTTCGCGGCCAGCCTCAGCTACTTAGTGAGGCCCTCCGCAATTTTGTGAGACCCGGTTTCAAAATAAAGTATAAAAAAAAATAGGGCTGGGGGTGTAGCTCAGAGGTAGAACTCCCCTGGGTTCAATACTCAGTGCTGCAAAAAAAGAAAAAAGAAAGCCTGGCATGGTGGCGCACGCTTGTAATCCTAGTACTTGGGAGGCGGAGACCAGTGGATCCAGGTTAGGGCCGGGGGTGTAGCTCGGAGGTAGAACGCCCCTGGGTTTGATCCCCAGTACCGCAAAAAAGAAAAAAGAAACACCTCTTTTCCTATATTGGATTCATGAGGGCAGAGAACAGATAATGCAGCGACTTCCGAGGGCTGGGTGAGGCACGGGTCCACGGGGGCGTCTTAGGGGAGTATCCCGGTGCCAGCGCTGACTTCAGGGACACTCTCAGTCTGTTGCATCCCAAAAGCCCAATACGGTGTCTGGGTTATAGGAAACGCCTTCCAAAGAAACTAGCCTTGATCCTCCAGTTGGATCAGGACTCCTGGGGTGTCTGTCTGTGCGTGTGTCTCTAGGTGTATGGAGGATTCCTGGGGTGTCTGTGTGTGTGTGTCTCTAGGTGTGTATTTGTGTGTGTGTTCAGCACCCTGGGGTAGCTAACTGGTCTGGGGTCTTTATCACTGTGTTCCTGGGGTACTCAAGGACACAGTATGTAAAACCTTTTCAATAAATACTGTCGTGTGAGGGATGAAAGGGGGCCTGTGCCTCCCGGAGCAGGGACGGGCATGGTCGGGGAAAGGGCTCCTGGAAGCGATGTCGCATTTGAGGTGTGAAGTCAGTGTGTTGCGAGATGAGTCTCTAGCTCCGGTAGCACAGCGAGAGAAGCCGGTCTCCATCCCTCGGGCCTGGTGCACAGTGGGTGCACTGGTTGGTCGGCATTTACTCTGGACATGGTATTTGTGGAAAGAACTATCAGACATGGAGCTTGCAGATATTTTGCTCTCGCGTGCCACGTTTTTAGGCTTCTGTTAATGAAGAGTATTTTTGCAGTATGGACTCTCTGGCTTTGTATGTATTTTTAGATTTTTTTTCTTAGGTCCCTACTCTCTTGGGGGCCGTGGCTAACTGGCTTTTCTCTGTTTCCTGTAGACTGACATCCATTTCTTTTAAGCTGGGCTAGCCTCTGCCCCAGAGAATGTTTCTGAGAACTGCGGCAGTTTTCTCAGTGGCTGCCCTCGCCGTGGCAGGCCCCGCTTCTTCCTATTCTGTCTGCCGCTTTGGTCCAATGCTAATCGTTTATTGTCCCCATTAAAATCCCTTAAGCTTTGGGCCTTCTAGAACTACTCAGTATTCCCCAGCTAAATTTTGTGGCCAACCCATGTCCAAGTTTTGGAAGGGAAATTAAGAATATTTTTAAATGCAGAGAGCTATCTGGGGTTGTTAAGCATCTAAAACTTTAGTTAATGAATTAGTGGGCACCCCTCCCATCACCTTTTTATTCTGAATTTGACTAAACTTTTTGTTTTTGCTGTTTTTATATTTTACAGCTATCATGAGAAGTTTCTCCCTCCTTCAAGAAGCCATAATCCCCTATATCCCCACTCTCATCACTCAGCTTACACAGAAGCTCTTAGCTGTTAGCAAGGTAACTGCCGACTTTGCAAGTGAGGTTGCTTTCAACTCACTCCAAACTGTGTGGGCCTCAGACCTCTGTCCTGGGCGGGGTGGGCACTGATGGGCTTTCTCGGGTGGGGACCCAGTGGTTGCAGCTGGAGCAGGGTCAGCTTTAAGCACAGGCTCTGACGCTGGAGAACAGTGTGTTCTCATTACAGTAGCACCGTATCTGTGTAGACAGTTAAGAAACTACAGACGAGCTAACATTTATTTCAGGTGGAGGAACATAGGCTTTGTACTAAATGGGCATGAGAGAGGCTATTTGAACTTCTCTAAAATGACAGCTAACGTCCTATATCTCTTCTTCCTTACTCTTACTTCCCTAAAATGAAGTTCACTCTGACCAAGAATTTTATATATACTTTGGGTCCTTTATAAATATTAGTGCTAAATTTTAAAAATAAAAAATGAGTTTGAGGCTAACAATTCCTTCATAGATGTTTATTCCTAATTATGCTGTGGGAATGAGTCAGATTCTTTGGAAGTATTGGAGCCACTCGAGAACAGAGTGATGATTTTTCAACTGAGTTCTGGGTTAGGATCTTGAACTACTTTGAGCCTGGGGGGATGGAGAGAGAAGAGACGTGGAATCCTTGTACCTCCCCCAGTATGTACACACTCGCCTTCTGATCTAATCAGCTTCATATGCTGTCCTTCCGAGACATAATTTGTTTGAAGGAAAATAGAGAGCCAGGTGTGGTGGTGCACACCTGTAATCCCAGTACTTGGGAGGCTGAGACAGGAGGATCGCAGATTCAAGGACAGCCTCAGCAAGTAGACTTTCATCAATCTAGCTCGGAGGTAGAATGCCCCTAGGTTCAATCCCTAGTACCAAAAACCAGGAAAAGAAAATAGGAGTTTCATTGCTTAACAAGAAAATTGAAAACTGCTGATGTGGAGACATCATACAGATAGTGTATCTGTAGATACAGTGCTGAGGCTCACAGAAGTCACTGTGAGTGGCGACCAGGACCTGCTGTCCTGGCTCCAGCTCATTTTTTGCACCAGTGTCTATAGTGATGGTTCTGTGAGAGCATACGGGCACAAGACCCATCCAGTAGGACCCAGAGCTGAGGCTGGGTGATTGCCTCCCTGTGACTCGGAAATGAGGTGTTTTTCTCACAGTAGGGGTGTGTGTGTGTGTGCGCACATGCGTGCATGTGTGTATTACCTCTCAGTTGTTGGAAATCTTAAATGTGACCACCTAGAAGAATACTCTCTGTGTGTGTGTGTGTGTGTGTGTGTGTGTGTGTGTGTGTGTGTCACTGAGGATGGAACCCAGGCGCATTCTACCTCTGAGCTACACCCCCAGCCCTATTTATTTTTTGAAACACGTCTCACTAGGTTGCTTGAGGAGAGCCTTGCTAAGTTGCTGAGGCTGGCCTTGAACCCGCAGTCCTTCTGTCTCAGCCTCCCAAGTACTAGGATTACAGGCATGTGCCACCACGCCCAGTAGATTTTTGGCCATTAAAAAATATATATCCAGCCGGGTGTGGATATATGTATATATATCCAAACAGGGTTGGGGGTGTTTTTCAGTGGTGAAGTGCTTACTTAGCATTCTTGAGGCCCTGGTTTCAATCCCCAGCACCAGAGAAAAAGAAATCCAAGCCGGGCATGGTGGCCCACCCCTGTAATCCCAGTACTTGGAAGGCTGAGACAGGAGGATTGCAACTTAGCAGGACCCTGTTTCAAAATAAACAATAAAATAGGGCTGGGGTGTAGCTCAGAGGTAGAATGCCTCTGAGTTCAAAAAAGGCAAGCACTGGTTTAGTGTAATTGTTTTGTTTTTTCCTTAATATTCTTTTTTTTTAAGTGACATCTATTTTAAATGTGTTTTAGGAAGGTTAGGTGGACTTTGTTTTCAGAGATGTTTAATACGGTCCCTTGGATTTTAGAGTAACTTGGGTGCTTGTTTGTTGGTTTGTTTAGAACCCAAGCAAACCTCACTTTAATCACTACATGTTCGAAGCGATTTGCTTATCCATAAGAATAACCTGCAAAGCGAACCCTGCCGCTGTGGTGAACTTTGAGGAGGCTTTGTTTCTGGTGTTTACCGAAATTTTACAAAATGACGTTCAAGGTGAGTGGGGAAGTTGCTGTCTTCGTGGTGGAGTGCGGCTGTCGCACTGCTCGCGAGCTGTGGCTGGTGTGCGTCACGCCCGCCTCGTGTGCTAGACCTGACGGCTCTTCTCCTTTCATCCACAGAATTCATCCCGTACGTCTTTCAGGTGATGTCTTTGCTCCTGGAAACACACAAGCACGACATCCCGTCGTCCTACATGTCCTTGTTCCCTCACCTGCTGCAGCCCGTGCTCTGGGAAAGGACGGGCAACATCCCCGCGCTGGTGAGGCTCCTGCAGGCCTTCCTGGAGCGCGGCTCGGACACCATAGCGAGCGCCGCGGCCGACAGAATCGTGAGTCCCGTTTCCAAGTAACTAACTCTAAATTTCTGAGGTAGTTTAGAAATCAGGCGTGGCAGGGTTTTAATTTTTCTTTAATGTAACTAAATTTAATAAAATGGGAAGTAATTAGTAGGAAATGGTGGTGTGGTTTATTAGAATTAGATAACAATTGTTTGTTGTACTAGGGATTGAACCCAGGGGTGTTCTACCTCTGAGCTACACCTTCATCCCAGCCCTGTTTTATTTTTTATTTTGAAAGAGGATCTTGCTAAGTTTCGGAGGCTAGGCTTGAGCCTGTGTTCCTCCTGTCTCAGCCTCCCATCCTTATTACTTATTCATATCCACAGTAGAAAATGAGAGCAAAATAGGTTAATTTCAAGAACTTGAGTGACTTAGTGTAGTGGAATTTTCCCCCTCCGTTTCAGAAGTAAGAACTAAAGAGAACAGACCTAAGTAGATTATTCAACATGAACCATTTTTCAAAATACACACCACCTGTTTAGCTTGGGGAACAGTTCGTCTTTGCCTCGGGTTTAACTGTTGGTTTCCTCTGGCTTGTTGTAGCCTGGTTTACTGGGCGTCTTCCAGAAGTTGATCGCCTCCAAAGCAAATGACCACCAGGGTTTTTATCTTCTGAACAGTATAATAGAGCACATGCCCCCGTGAGTATGAGCGACCATATAGTCAATCAAGGATTTTATTAGGTATTCCGAAAAATGCTGGCTTTATATTGTTGCTTTTATTCAATTCTTTAGTGAATCGGTTGACCAGTACAGGAAACAAATTTTCATCCTACTATTCCAAAGACTTCAGAATTCCAAAACAACAAAGTTTATCAAGAGTAAGTAAGTCCTCTGTATAATTTATAGAAATACGTTAGCTAAAACCATTAGACTTTATGGGTAGCGATAAACCTTTCTTTTCTTTTCCTTTTTTTTTTTTTGGCAGTACTGGGGATTGAATCCAGGGGCGTTCTACCTGCAAGCTACACCCCCAGCTCTATTTCTTTATTCTTTATTTTGAAACAGGGTCTCACTAAGTTGTGGAGGGCCTCACCAAGTAGCTGAGACTGGCCGCAAACCTGTGGTCCTCCTCTCTCAGCCTCCCAAGTACTGGGATTACAAGCGTGCACCACCACACCCAGCACAGATAAACCTTTCATTCGTTATAAACTGCATATAAAATATCTTAAGATGTTTATGTTCTGCAAACACTAGGTTCAGATGTATTGTTTTCCAAGGGATGGTTTATATTGAATTTAGATATTGAAATACTTTTTTTTTGCGGTACTACGGATTGAACCCAGTGGCTTCTACCTCTGAGCTCCACCCCCAGCCCTATTTTTTATTCCTTATTTTGAAACAGGGTCTTACTAAGTTGCAGAGGGCCTCACTAAGTAGCTGAGGCTGGCTGCAAACCTGCAATCCTCCTGTCTCAGCCTCCCAAGTACTGGGATTACAAGTGTGCGCCACCATGCCCAGCTGAAATACTTTTTTTTTTTCCAGTACTGGGGATTGAACCCAGGGGCATTCATTCTACATCTGAGCTACACCCACAGCCCCATTTTATTCTTTATTTGGAAACAGGGTCTCACTATATTGCTGAGGCTGGTTTCGAACCTGTGATCCTCCTGTCTCAGCCTCCCAAGTTCTGGGATTACAAGCATGCGCCACCACGCCCGGCTGAAATACTTTTTTTAATAGAAATAGTATAAAGATATAAATTGGAGGTTGGGTGCAAAGGTCAAGAACATAAAGACAGATTCCGCGGGTGAAGTTGCATCGGAAGGCAAGGGTGCTGCCAGAGCGCGTCAGGGTGACGAGCGTGCGTGGATTTCACATGGCAGACTATAGCAGGCTCTAGCAGACACTGCTTGCTCTGTAGTCCCGCCACGGAGGGTTGCTGCTTTGTGCGGCTCCCTGAAAATTGTTCCATGGTTCCTGCCACGGAAGGTCACTACTCTAAGGCAGCTCCCTGACACTAGTCTATCTCACACAACAATGACATGAAGCCTGATATAACCTGAAGAATATATTTAATAATTTGGAGGGTCGGGGAGGAGATAGATGATGATTCCCCTGGCCTTCTGTAGCCAGGACCTTATTTTTATAGAAACTTTAGACAAGGCATCATAAAAGTTAAACACAGAAACCAACGGTTGTCACGAGTTATAATAAAGAAGGTCAGTGAGGCAGACATGTGACAAGCTGGGAGGAAGGAGGGATTAACCATTACTAGACGGAGAGGACATCAAAGACCGCACCTTAAAGATTACACCAGCTCCCTTGGAATGTCCGCTTGTGGACAAATCCCACCTAGCCAAATATCGTATATTCAAACTGAGCCAGTCCAAGATGATAATCTCAGCGTGCATTCTAAGGGTTAGGGTTTACCCAGGGAAGTGTGGCCAGTCGTCAACTGACATTCTGCATCTTCTTTCAACAGGTTTCTTAGTCTTTATTAATTTGTATTGCATAAAATATGGGGCGCTGGCCTTACAAGAAATATTTGATGGTATACAACCAAAGTAAGTTTAGTTTTTATTGTTATGTTTTATTTTTTAAAGGAATCTGATCTCTGTCTGTTAACCAGCATCTCTGTCTTACCGGTGATTTCACGGTACTTGGTTTGGGGATGGGATCCTTGTGGTCTTCAAAGTATTCTTAAGTGCCTAGTAAAGAGGAACCCCTGTCGTCATCTGCCTCCCCTTCAGAGCGATCCAGCCTCTGGCGTTTTCTTCACAGCCACTTAAGGCCAAGAGCAAGATCGCTCAAATGAGGAAAGTTGGGGCCAATAAACTGTACTTTTGACTTAGATGACTTATATCAGGAGTGTGTTCAGGCAGTATTTCCTGTTGGTAGGGAAATGGAGACTTACAGACAAATGATAAAGGACAAACTCTTGGGAGGACAATTCTTTGGGGAAAGTTAGATTCCCCAAACATTTCAGATTGAATAAAAAATGAATGAACTAGAAAAGTTAGTACCAGAGCATGTGGTTTGCAGCCGTAGGGGATCATGAGGCACAGCGGTCCCGTGCACCGCACGTGCAAGGGGTCTAAACTTGTACCATCTTTCTGGAGTAAAATCTGTGATCTTTATCCAGAACAGTAAAATAGCCACATCTTTGGCCCACTTTTTCCACATGAAAGAATTTATTAACACATAAAGTATAAGGATTTTGCATCATTTAGAAGATGTTTGCAGTAACATAAAACGATTTGCCAAATCATTTTTTAAATAAACCATTGACATAATTACAGGTGTGTAAGCAAAAAAGGGGGATTTATAATCCAGATTTTTTTGGTGATACTGGGGATTGAACCCAGGGTCACTCTACCTCTGAGCTACACTCCCCAGCCCCCACCCAACCCCTTTTTTTGTTTGGAAACAGGGTCTCACTAAGTTGTTGAGGCTGCCCTCGAACCTGTGATCCTCCTATCTTAGCTTCCCAAATACTGGCATCACAGGTGTGCACCTCCATGCCTCGCTAATCCAGAAATTTTTAAAAAACAGTTACTGCTAGATGGCAGGATCACGGGTAGTTTTTAAAAACATACAAAACAAACATGCCAAGATTCTGCTTAGGCATAGGCTTACAATAATATGATGGGTGTCTGTTTACAAATGATGGTAACAGTTGGCCACAAAGTCTGGGTTTAATGGGAGGTTTTTTGGTTTTGTAATCTCTAGGTCTCTTCAGGTGACCAAAAATACAAGCCTTTTTATTTAGTAATAAGGAGTCACTGAGTATAAATGATAGCTAAGTATTTTACTATCTAATTATAGTCTAATATTGAATGGATTTATTTTTCTTTGATTAATAGAATGTTTGGAATGGTTTTGGAAAAAATCATTATTCCTGAAATTCAGAAAGTATCTGGAAATGTAGAGAAAAAGATCTGTGCTGTTGGCATAACCAAATTACTAACAGAGTGTCCCCCAATGATGGACACAGAATATACCAAACTGTGGTGAGTAATCCATCCTGACGCTTCCTTCCTTGGGGATCACAGATCTAGTTACCCTGGCGTAATCTCAGCTTCTCCACCGACCACCACTGAATCCAAGACATGCCTGGCTCCTTTGGCCTAGACGGATCTTGTTTTCTGGTTCTTCACTTAGGGCAAGTGGGATTCAGTAAAAGTCTGGTCTAGGCTGTCTTATGACGGCTGACCTGGGCTTCTGTCTTTGTTTTGTTTTGGTTCTGGGAATTGAACCCATTCTGTCTCTTAGCTACACGCTGTACCCTTTTTTACTTTTTATTTTTAAATAGGGTCCTGCTAAGTTACTGAGGCTGGTCTCAAATCTGCAATCCTCCTGCCTCAGCCTCTCAAATACTGAGATTACAGGCGTGTGCCATCACACGCAGGTCCGCTCTGCTGTAAGAGGAGTTCTGTAGTCCAGGAAAGGCTCCTCTGAGTCTAGACTCAGGGTCTCGGCCCCCGTCCCCAGCCTCTGCCCTCTGCACTCCTCCTCCCACTCCACAGCCTCTTCCACAGGCGACTGGCGGCGTGCTTCCTCGAAGCCTAGCCGAAGCCCTGGGGTTTGGGGTGCAGCAGCAGAGTCGTGTCCAGCGGGCAGATGGGGGGCGTAGTAGAAGGGACTGAACACGATAGGAAGTGGAGGGTATTCTTTAACTGAACGGTATCTGAATAGGTATAGGCACTGATGGCATCTTAATTTCAGAACGCTCTATTCCCGAGACCATGAAGCTGTAGTTTTCTTTCTCTGAGGAACTGCAGCCTAAATCTTGAAGGTCTTTTCTTGAGGTTTTTTTTTTGGTGGGGGTCAGTACTGGGGATTGAACCCAGGGGCATTCTACCTCTGAGCTACACCCCCAGCCTTGTTTTTTATTATTTAATTTATTTATTTATTTATTTATTTGCGGTACCGGGGATTCAACCCAGGGTCACTCTACCTCCGAGCTACACCCCCGGCCCTATTTTTTATACTTTATTTTGAAACCGGGTCTCATGAATTTGCAGAGGGCCTCACTAAGTAGCTGAGGCTGGCCGCGAACCCGGATCCTCCGGTCTCCGCCTCCCAAGTACTGGGATTACAAGCGTGCGCCACCACGCCTGGCTTTATTCCTTTATTTTTGAAACAGGGTCTCGCTGAGTTGTGGAGGGCCTCACTAAGTAGCTAACTAAGGCTGGCTGCGAACCTGTGATCCTCCTGTCTCAGCCTCCCAAGTACTGGGATTACAAGCGTCACCACCACGCCCGGCTTTTCTTGAGCTTTTGTCTCTTGCTTTCCTTCACTGTAGGACTCCATTGTTACAGTCTCTGATTGGCCTTTTTGAGTTACCTGAAGATGACACCATTCCTGACGAAGAGCATTTCATTGACATAGAGGACGCCCCTGGGTACCAGACTGCCTTCTCACAGTTAGCGTTCGCCGGCAAGAAAGAGCACGACCCTGTCGGTCAGATGGTGAACAACCCCAAAATCCACCTGGCTCAGTCGCTGCACAAGTTGTCGACTGCCTGTCCAGGAAGGGTAGGTGTCCTGTCACGGAGCTCTGTGATGGATGGAGACAGGAGGGGTGGCGTCGTTCTGGCGCCTGTTCTCATTGGTCAGGATGATCATGCTGCATACTTTGAATTTAGCTGAAGCATATTCTTTAAATGATGAGCTCTTTATTCGTTTCATGTATTATGGACTACAAATATATATGTATATATATTTGTGTGTGTGTGTGTGTGTGTGGGCACACGCTTGTAATCCCAGTCCTTGGGAGGCTGAGACCGGAGGATCTGGTTCGCGGCCAGCCTCAGCTACTTAATGAGGCCCTCCGCAACTTAGCAAGACCCTGTTTCAAAATAAAGAATAAAAAATCAGGCTGAGGTTGTATCTCAGAGGTAGAATGCCCCTGGGTTCAATCCCCTGTGTACCGCAAAAAAGAAAATAGGGATAGTAATAATTACCTCTTATGGTTGTTGTGACCTTTTTTTTTTGGTGCTGGGGATTGAACCCAGAGGCATTCTACCTCCAAGCTTCACCCCCAACCCGATTTTATTTCTTATTTGGAAACAGGGTCACTAGGTTGCTGAGACCCTCACTGAGCTCGGAGTTGACTTTGAACCTGCCATCCTCCTGCCTCAGCCTCCCAGGTACTAGGATTACAAGCGTGGGCCACCACGCCCAGCTTGTTGCGAATCTTAGATGTGACCACCTTGAAGAATTCTCGTGTGTGTGTCCGTGGAAGCGGGGCTGGTGGTGCTTTCCGAGCACGTGCCGAGCGCCTGCAGCCGTGTTTCCTCTCGTAGGTCCCGTCCATGGTGAGCACCAGCCTCAATGCGGAAGCGCTCCAGTACCTCCAGGGATACCTGCAGGCCGCCAGCGTGACACTGCTCTAAGCTGCGGCCCTGGACAGCCGAGCCCAGGGTGGTCCTTGGGGAATCATGTTGGCTTCCGAGCACAGCTGCGTTTGGCACAGCAGCCTTTCCTTCTGAGTTTCACAGATTCCATCTTGTAAAGGATATTAAATTTGCTTTAAGTTGAACCTTGAGCAAATCAGGTGTTTGTCTGATCACGATGTAAGTGGGCGGCTCTCCATCGGACAAGTGTGAATAGTGGAGTGTGTAACATTGACCTGAGCGGTTGCACTAATTGGGTAGTTTTGTGGTTTGGGCAGACGGACTAGCGATGTGTGCTACTAAATCGTTTTATTTGGAAGCTGTTGCCGTTGTATTTCTCTCGTCTGTTTTTTTTTTTTTCTTTAAGCTTTTATTGGAAACGTGAATAAGTGATCACTCATGTAACTTGCCAAGCAGTACACATTCACAGTTCTGTGTCATCAGCAATAAAGAGACCCTTGAACTACGGATCCAGGAACATCTTAAGGACAGGTTCTCGGTGCTGTCTGATAACTTATAAAAATGAAGAACTTTACATTTCTCCCGTTTCCCTCAGGAGTCCGTAAAATCCTGATCGCTAAATCATTTATTTATTTATATTTTGTGGTGCTGGGATTGAACCCAGGAACTTTTACCTCCGAGCTACAGCCCCAACCCCATTTTGTTTTTTATTTTGAAACAGGGTCTTGCTTGGTTGCTGAGTTTCTCGCTGTATTGCAGAGACTGTCCTTGAACCTGCAATCCTCCTTTCTCAGCCTCCCAAGTACTGGAATTACAGTACACCTGGTTTGGGCGTGATGCCACCTGCCTGTAATCCCAGTACTTGGGAGACTGAAACAGGAGAATCACAGTTTGTAGGCCAGCCTCAGTGACATAGTGAGACTTTTTTTTTTTTTTTTTTTTTGCGGTACCGGGGATTGAACGCAGGGGCGTTCTACCTCCGCGTTACGCCCCCAGCCCTATTTTTTTTTATACTTTATTTTGAAACCGGGTCTCACGAAGTTGCGGAGGGCCTCACTAAGGAGACAGAGACAGAGACAGAGACAGAGAGAGCGAAAGAGCTGAGGCTGGCCGCGAACCCGGATCCTCCGGTCTCAGCCTCCCAAAGTACTGGGATTACAAGCGTGCGCCACCACGCCCGGCTTAGTGAGACTTTTTTCAAAATAAAATACAAAATGGGGCAGGGAATCCAGGTGTGGTGGCGCACGCTTGTAATCCCAGTACTTGGGAGGCTGAGACCAGAGGATCCAGGTTCGCGGCCAGCTTCAGCTACTTAGCGAGGCCCTCTGCAACTTAGTGAGACCTGTTTCAAAATAAAAAGAATAAACAATAGGGCTGGGGGTGGAGCTCAGAGGTGGAATTCCCCTGGGCTCAATCCCCAGTTCTGGAAAAAAAAAAAATGGGGCAGGGAATGTAGCTGAGCTAGAACATCCATGGGGTCAAACCTCAGTACCAAAAAGTTATTTTTTTGAGGTACTGGGGATTGAGCCCTGGGGCATTTGATCTCCGAGTTACACCCCCAGCCCTATTTTATTTTTCTTTCTTTCTTTTTTTTTTTTTTTTTTTTGCGGTACCGGGGATTGAACACAGGGGCGTTCTACCTCCACGCTACACCCCCGGCCCTATTTTTTATACTTTATTTTGAAACCGGGTCTCTCTCACGAAGTTGCGGAGGGCCTCACTAAGTAGAGAGAGAGAGAGTGAGCTGGGCATGGTGGCGCACGCTTGTAATCCCAGTACTTTGGGAGGCGGAGACCGGA
>PVJS01042918.1:0-17296 GCA_004027185.1 Glis glis
AAAAAAAAAAAAAAAAAACTGGGCAGGTGGTGCACACCTGTAATCCCAGTACTTGAGTGGCTGAGACAGGAGGATCACAGGTTCAAGGCTAGCCTCAGCAACTTAGTAAGACCCTGTTTCAAAATAAAAAGGGCTCTGCATGTTGCTCAGAAGTAGAATGCCCTGGGTTCATCCCCAGTGCCACACACAAAGAAAGCAGAGGAATGGCAGCTGTAGGCCAGCTGAACTCAGCCTTTGAAGGCAGCCAGGGTGGCTGGAACCGCAAGAGGGGCAAAAGGCAGGCTCGGAGAGGCAGGCAGGGGCCCCATAAATCTGATTCTAAAAGGGGTGGCAGTGCTGGAGGGGTGTACGCAGGAGAGTGACACACCAGTGCATATCTCACGAGAGCACTCTGGCTGCTGTGGGGCGAGCAGATGAAGGGCAGAGCCTGGAGACGAGACTGCACTGGTCCAGGGGAGGCATGAGAGTGGCCGGGGGGATGAAAAGTTGGAGATGTAAAATATACAAGGCCATAGAATGGACAGGACTGACTGACTTTCTCTCTCTCTCTCTCTCTCTCATCATCATCATCATCAGAAAAACACTGCTTTTGGGACACCTCCTCTACCCAGCAGGAGACTCCCATGAGCTGGCACCCCTGCACAGCCCGCCCGTTAGACACACCTTCCCAAGCAGCCTGTGGCCTCTTTGCGGACTCCACGGGAAGCAGGACAGTGCATCGACACGGCCACCTTCAGATTGACCGTCTCGGGTGAGGACCGGTAGGCAGCTCTCAAGATGGTGAGTAGACAGCCTCCTGCTCCCTGGGGTTCCCCCAGTCTGTGGGGGCCCTGAAGTACCCCTGTCCTCCGCCTCCCCAAGCTCTCCAATAGTTGTTTTTTTGTTTTTGGTACTGGGGATTAAACTCGGGAGTGTTCCACCTCTGATCTAGACCGCCAGCTCTTTTGTGTGTATGTGTGTGGTGCTGGTGATTGAACCCAGGGGCATTCTACCTCCAAGCTACACCCCCAGCCCATTTCATCATTTTTATTTGGAAACAGGGTCTCAGCAAATTGCTGAGAGCCTCACAAAGTTGCTGAGGTTGACTTTGAACCTGTGATCCTCCTGTCTCAGCCTCCCAAGTACTGGGATTACAGGCATGCGCCACCACACCCAGCTTCAACTCTCTTTCTTTCTCTCTCTCTCTCTCTCTCTCTCTCTCTCTTTCTTTCTTCTTGTACTGGGGATTGAACCCAGGGGCATTCTACCTACAAGCTAAACTGCCAGCCCTATTTCATTTTTTTTTATTTGGAAACAGGGTCTCGCTAAGTTGCTGAGAGCCTCACTAAGTTGCTGAGGCCGGCCGCAAACCTGTGGTCCTCCTATCTCAGCCTCCCAAGTACAAGGATTACAAGTGTGCGCCACCACGCCCGGCTTTATTCATTTTTTAATTTTTTTGTGTGGTACTGGGGATTGAACCCAGGGCATTCTACCTCTGAGCTACACCCATAGCCCCATATTTTTATTCTTTATTTTGAAACAGGGTCTCACTAAGCTGCGGAGGGCCTCACTAAGTAGCTGAGGCTGGCTGAGAACCTAGATCCTCCTGTCTCAGCCTCCCAAGTACTGGGATTACAAGAATGCGCTACCATGCCCGGCTCACCTTATTCTTTATTTTGAAACAGAGTCTCACTAAGTAGCTGAGGCTGGCCGTAAACCTGCAATCCTCCTGTCTCAGCCTTCCAAGTACTGGAATTACAGGTGTGCACCACCACACGAGGCTCTTTTTTTTTTTTTTTTTTTGGTACTGGGATTGAACCCAGAGGCATTCTACCTCTAAGCTACATCCCCATCATCTTTTATTTATTTATTTTAAATTTTTGAAGCTAGGTGTGGTGGCACATGCTTGTAATCCTAGTAGTTGGGAGGCTGAGTTAGGAGGATCGCAGATTCGAGGCCAGCCTCAGCTACTTCCGCCACCTAGTGAGACCCTGTTTCAAAATAAAGATTTTGTGTGTGTGTGTGTATGGTTTGGGATTGAACCCAGAGGCATTCTACCTCCAAGCTACACCCCCATCCCGATTTTATTTCTTATTTGGAAACAAGGTCTTGCTAGGTTGCTGAGAGCCTCACTAAGTTGCCAAGGCTGGCTTCGAAACTGCGATCCTCCTGTCTCAACCTCCCAAGTACTGGGATTACAGACGTGTGCCACCGCGCCCAGCAAAAAAAATAAAATAAAATAAAGAATAGAATAAAAATAGGGCTGGGGGTTTAGCTTGAAGATAGAATGCCCCTGGGTTCAATCCCAGTACTGCCCCCCCAAAAAATTAAATAAATTAAAATAAATAAAATTTTGAAATGGTCTCCGTAAGTTGCCAAGGCTAGCCCTGAACCTGCAGTCCTCCGTCTCAGCTTCCCTGGGTTTACAGGCATGCACCACCACACCTGGCTCTTCTTTTTTTTTTTTTTTAATGAGGTGAAAATCACATACCATAACATTACCTTTTTTTTTTTTTCAGTTTTGGGAATCAAACTCTGGGCCTCACCACTGAGCCATATCCTCAGCCCTTACAATAACCGTTTTAAAATACACAGTTATAGCCGGGAGTGGTAGCATATGCCTGTCATCCCAGTATTTGGGAGGCTAAGATAGGAAGATCACAGGTTCGCAGCCAGCTTCAGCAACTTAGTAAGACCCTCAGCAACTTAGTGAGACCCTGTTTCAAAATTAAAATTTAAAGGTGGGCATGGTGGCACACGCCTGTAATCCCAGTGTTTGGGAGGCTAAGACAGGAGGATTACAGGTTCGAGGACAGCCTCAGCAAGTAGTGAGATTCTCATCGCTTAGCAAGACCCTGTTTCAAAAATAAAAATGAAAAATAGGGCTGGGAGAGCTAGGTGTGGTGGCGCACGCTTGTAATCCCAGTACTTGGGAGACTGAGACCAGAGGATCCGTGTTCAAGGCTAGCCTCAGCTACTTAGTGAGGCCCTCTGCAACTTAGTGAGACCCTGTTTCAAAATAAAGAATAAAAAATAGGGCTGGGGGTGTAGCTTGGAGGTAAAATGCCCCTAGGTTCAATCCCCAGTACTGCAAAAAAAAAAAATAGGTCTGGGGGTGTAGCTCAGAGGTAGAATGCCCCTGGGCTCAATCCCAAGTATCACACACACCAAAAAAAAATTAAAATAAGAAGGGCTGGAGGTGTAGCTCAGAGGTACAATGCCTCTGGGTTCAATCCCCAGTACCACACACACATACACAAAAAAAAACCCACAATTATAGCCGAGCGTGGTGGTGCATGCCTCTCATCCCAGTACTTGGGAGGCTGAGACAGGAGGATCACAGGTTCCAGGCCAGCGCGTAGTAATTTAGGGAAATGCTGTCTCAAAATAAAAAGGGCTTGACGGTATAGCTCAGAAATAAAACGTCCCTGGGTTTCATTCCCAGTACCAAGAAAACAGAAAAAATACACATATGTATCTTGTATCTTAAGTTGGACCATCCTAAGTCAATAGCGATCTATATTTCTCACTGTCAGTCATGGTCCCCAAAATATGAAAGCCATTCTTGTGAGAGTATGAACCTCATGGGATTTTTCGCAATGACAGCAGTGTATTTTTCGCCCCAGTGGCTGGATCGGACGCTGGACCCGGTACCTTTCGGACGTCCCCTCCTCTTCAACCAGGTCCTGTTCCTTGAGGCTGCACAAGCAGGACCTCTCGGCATCATGTGTCTTTTTTCTTTCTAGGGCGAGAGGAAAGGTGTAAACAAGTACTACCCTCCGGATTTCAACCCCGAAAAGGTAAGGGCAGCCTCCCGCTCTTCTCTGTGTCCACAAGAGCAAAGAGGCCCACCTTGTTCCCTCCTGAGGTCTGCTGCAGAACGATGCCCCCCTGCCAAGGTCTCTCTACCTCCTGCTTGTTACGAGTCCCAGGGCTGTCCTCGCCCTGGGTGACACGCGGCTCTCCTCAGCAACCTTTCCCCCGGTGCCCAGCATCAGGCTGAGCACAGGGCTCTGGGTCAGATCCCGCAGCCCTCCCAGCCCCAGCTCTTCCGCATGGAACCCCTTTCTTTTGTCCACAAGACTCCTTCACTTCCTCTCGGTCTCCTTGCAGAGGTCTTCCCTGACCACTGTCCCGTTTTCTGGTGCATCATCTGCTGCTTTTATCTTCATAGCCCTTCAAACTCCCTGACATATCATTTGTGTATTACCTGTTCCCACCACTAGAATGACTTCTCCAGAAGGGCGGAGATGTTCATCTCCTGTTTAAGGCTGTGTCTCCACACAGTAGGCACTCAATAAGGGCACAAGCTTCCCAGCTGCACAACCCTGAGCCCAGGACTTGGCCTCTCTATGCTGAAGTCCCCACATATCAGAGGGGGAAGTAAAACAACCTGAGCTCAGAGACTCGTTGAGAGATTTAAACACGACCGCACACGTCAAGTGCCCCAGAGCGTTTAACAGTGTTATTGTCTCACCTGATAGTCCCCACAAAACCTGGAGGTAATGATGAGCATTGTCCCCAGTTGACACATCAGGGAAACTGAGGCTCGGGAAGGCACAATTGAGGTCACTGGCCCACGGTCACACAGCCCTTTCAGCTCAGAAATGGGAGCAGGAAACTCCAAACTCACATACAGTCAGCCCACTGTACCTGCTGTTCTGTAGCTACGGACACAGCCAACCACAGGGGAAATAATCGCGTCAGTACTGAACACGAACGGACTGTTTTTACTTGTCATTATGCCCTAAATAACACCGTAGGACAGCTGTGTATGGAGCATTTGCATTGTATTAGGTTCTGGAATGATTTAAGGCATACGGCATGTGTTTGTAAAGTCTATGCAATACTGTGCCATTTTATATATGGGACTTAGCCGTCCATGGGTATGGGTATCCCTGAAGGTCCTGGAAGCAGCCCCCCATGGATACCACAGGATGACTATTCCTGCTTCCAAGCCACACGTTTCACCTCCATGCCTCCGACATTGCTATTGACATTCGTCCCCTGCAGGACACAGCAATGAGGCCTGTCCCGCCCTGCCAGCCTCTTGGAAGCAGGAAGCATGAGCTTCCCCAGCTCAGCAGTGCTGATCTACTCTCTCCCTTTCTACACAGCATGGCTCTCTCAACCGATACCACAACAGCCACCCACTCCGGGAGCGGGCTCGGAAGCTGTCACAAGGCATCCTCATCATCCGGTAAGACCCCAGCCCTGCCTGCAGACCCCCCACTTTCATGCCCCCAAGCATCAGTCTTAACACCGCCTGATCAGCCCAGTGCTGCAGGGTTATAACTCCAGAAAGGAGAAAGTCACTGTATCAGTCAGTTACCACTGCATAACAAAACAATAAGCATTTGTGATTGCTGACAAGTCCAAAAGCCTCTGCTGGGCTTGGAAGGACTGGTCTGGGCCCTCGTGTCTTTGGAGATCAGCTAGCCGAGGACTGGCTGGTCCAGTAGGGCCTTGACCTTTTTGATTGGACTCTGCTCCACATTGTGTCTCATCCTCCAGCAGGCTAGCCTGGGCTTGCTCATACATCAGGGTAAGGATTCCAAAACAGAGCAAGCAGAAGCATGCAAAGCATGCAAGGCCTCTTGGGGCCAAGATCCAGACCTGGCATACCACCCCTTTCTTCTCTATCACTGATTGTCCCAAACAGGTCGTGATTCCAGGGGAGAGGGGGAAATCATAGACTCCACCTCTCAACAGGAATAGCTATAGAGTCATAGTGCAAAGGGTATGAGGAGGGTAAAGAATCAAGCCAATCTGGGTGTGGTGGTGCACACCTGTAATCCCAGTGCTTGGGAGACTGAGACAGGAGGATCATGAGTTTGAAGCCAGTCTTAGCAAGTTACCAACACTACTTAGCAAGACCCTGTTTCAAGATAAAAAGGGCTGGGGGTGTAGCTCAGAGGGTGTGCCCTGGGGTTCAATCCCCAGTACCAAAAACTAAATAATAATCAAGCCAGGGCTAGGCAAGATGGTCAGCACCTGTAGTCCCAGCTACTCAGGAGACTGAGGCAGGAGGATCCCAAGTTCAAGCAAGTTGCCAGCCTGGGCAACTTGGCCTGACCCTGTCTTAAAAAACAAAATCAAAATGGTATTGTCCTTTTTTGTAGATTTGAGATGCCATATAACATCTGGTGCGATGGCTGCAAGAACCACATCGGCATGGGTGAGCTTCTGCCTGCCCCGTCCTGCAAACACTAGAGTCTCCTCTAGGGGCCCCAGATCATGACCTGGGGGAAGACAAGCACCCAAGTTGCAGGGCCATTAGGAAGCCCGGTACTCAAGTCCAAACCTCATCTCTGAGCCAGGCATGGTGGTGCATGTGTGTCATCCAAATACTTGGGAGACTGAGACAGGAGGATCGCAGGTTTGAGGCCAACTCAGCAACTTAGCAAGACCCTGTTTCCAAATAAAATAGGGTGGGGTGTAGCTCGGAGGTAGAATGACCCTAGGTTCAATCCCAGTACCACAAAAAATTAAAAAAGAAGTAATAAAAGTAAAAACTTCTTAAATACTAGCCAGGTGCCAGGCCCTATTCTAAGCAGTTTCCGTGTCATAGCCCCGGCAGACTTTTCAAGCGCCCTATGCCACAGGTTTTTTACTCATCCCTTTTGAATAAATGGGGAAACTGAGGCCCAGCAAGGCACATGGCCCAAGTTTGTACGGCTGGTAGGTGGTGGAAGTGGGATTCGAACCCTGGCTCTGGCTGCATCCCCACACTGAGGCTTGAGAGCCTATGGAGGCACGGGACACCGTTTCTTCCTACCTTGAATGTCACCTCGGTGGGGGCCCCGCCCAGAGAACAGATGCTAGGGTACTCCCAGCCCAAGCCTCTGTTTTCCCTCTGCCCTCCCAGGTGTTCGTTACAACGCAGAAAAGAAGAAAGTGGGCAACTACTACACAACACCCATCTACAGGTAGGGGCATTTGGTAGTGTCCCAGGAAACAGTTGGGGGCCTGCAGGTCAGGTGGGCCACAGAAGAATGTGGGAAGGAAGCTGGTACCCTCTCCTTGGGCCGCTCCTCCAGAACTCTCCTAGAAACCATCCTGATCTATCATTCAGGACATAACCCTCCACCCAGAAGCCTCCATGGCACCCACCTTCCTCAGTCAAAGCCCAAGCCCCCCCCCACCCCGGCACACAAGGCCTGGCAGGCCCTACTGGTCCCATCCTCGTCCTCACCTCCTCCCACTCTCTCCCTCGCTTTCCTCACATACCCTAAGGATGCTCCCACACCTGTGCCCTCCACCTAGAATGCTATTCCCCTACTAGCTACAAGGCCCCTCCCTTGCCTTGGGCTTCTGCTCACACACCACTCTCAGGCTCTTCTAAAGTGGGTCAAGCTGTGTGTGGTGGCGCACTTGTAATCCCAGTACTTGGGAGGCTGAGACAGGAGGATCGCAGGTTCACGGCCAGCCTCAGCAAATTAGTGATGCCCTCCATAACTTAGTGAGACCCTGTTTCAAAATAAAGAATAAAAGCCAGGCATGGTGGCGCACGCTTGTAATCCCAGTACTTGGGAGGCTGAGACCGGAGGATCGGGGTTCTCGGCCAACCTCAGCTACTTCGTGAGGCCTCCGCAACTCAGTGAGACCCTGTTTCAAAATAAAGAATAAAAAATGGGGCTGGGGGTGTAACTCGGAGGTAGAATGCCCCTGGGTTCAATCCCCAGTACTGCAAAAAAAATAAATAAATAAAAATAGGGCTGGGGTTGTAGCTCGGAGGTAGAATACCCCTGGGTTCAATCCCCAGTGCCAAAAAAAAAAAACTAAATTAAAAAACTAAAAATAGGGCTGGGGGTGTAGCTCAGCAGTTAGCACTTGCCTAGCATGCAGGAAACCCTGGATTCTGTCCCCAACACTGAAAAAAAGAACAGGTTAAGCCAGGCGTGGTGGCACGCACAGTGAATTGTTGAAAGACACAGGCAGAGGATCACAGGTTTGAAGCCAGCCTCAGCAACTTAGTGAGGCCCTGTTTCAAAATATAAAATAAAAATGACTGGGGATGTAGCTCAGAGGTAGAATCCCCTGGGTTCAATCCCTAGTACCACAAAAAAAAAAGATGCAGGCAGATGGAAGAAAGCAGGTAGGGGTCCCGGGGGTTTCAGGGTGCCTCCGCGGCATCCTGACTCCTGCCTGCCACCCCCTCCCAGGTTCCGGATGAAATGTCATCTTTGCGTCAACTACATCGAGATGCAGACGGACCCTGCCAACTGTGACTATGTGATTGTGAGCGGCGCCCAGCGCAAGGAGGAGCGCTGGGACATGCAGGACAATGAGCAGGTGCTGACCACAGGTGAGCACACCCTGCCTGGCCATGTGGCCCCGACCCCATGTGGGGCCCCCTGGGGCCCCACAGCCACACAGTCATGGTCCTTCCAGAGCACGAGAAGAAGCAGAAGCTAGAGACTGACGCTATGTTCCGCCTGGAGCATGGCGAGGCGGACCGCAGCACACTCAAGAAGGCCCTCCCAACCCTGAGCCACATCCAAGAGGCCCAGAGCGCCTGGAAGGACGACTTCGCGCTCAACAGCATGCTACGGAGAAGGTTCCGGGTGAGCGGGCTCCACCCCAGGGCAGGACCTCGGAGGCCATGTGGGCAGAGTCTTAGCAGGGAGAACAGGCACTGGGTTAAGACCCAGCTCAGCCAGCACCCCACCAGATTCCTGCTGAGAGCAGTCATTTACCCTCTGAGCCTCGGTTTCCTCTTCTGCCACATGGCAATCAGCCCTGTCTTAGTCCATTATGGCTGCGATAACAAAAATACCACAGGAGCTGGGCATGGTGGTACATACCTGTAATCCCAATACTTGAGAGGCTGAGACAGAAGAATCACAGGTTTGCAGGTTCAAGGCCAGCCTTGGCAACTTGGCAAGACCCTGTTTCAAAATAAAAAAATAGGGCTGGGAGCCAGACATGGTGGCGCATGCTTATAATCCCAGTAGTTGGAAGACTGAGACAGGAGGATCACAAGTTCACAGCCAGCCTTTGCAACTTAGTGAGACCTTGTTTCAAAACAAAAAGAATAAAATAAAATAGGGCTGGAGGTATGGCTCAGAGATAGAATGCCCCTGAGTTCAATCCCTAGCACGAAAAATAAAAAGGGGGGCTGGGGGTGTAGCTTGGAAGTAGAATGCCCCTGGGTTCAAATCCCCAGTACCAAAAAAATGAAATTGAGACCCCAAGAACTGGAGTGCCATCTCCCCGGTCACGGGGTATGGAGAAGCAGGGCCCTGATGCCCTTATGCTGTCCCCCCACACTCAGGAAAAGAAAAAAGCCATCCAGGAAGAAGAGGAGAGGGACCAGGCTCTGCAGGCAAAGGCCAGCCTGACCATCCCACTGGTGCCTGAGACTGAGGACGACCGCAGGCTGGCCGCCCTGCTCAAGTTCCACACCCTGGACTGTGAGTTGGGGCCCCAGAGGTGTGGGGTGTCACTGGAGGGAGGAGGTGGGTGCAGAGATGGGGGGTGCCTGGCCATGAGTGGACGTGGCAGGCTGGGGCAGAGGGCCGCTCTGAACCATCTTCTGGCCTGTGGTGCTGGGGATGGAACCCAGAGCCTCATGCAGGCTAAGCATGCACTCTACCATTGAGCTGTACCCCAGTCCTTTGTAACTTTTTGTGTGTGTGTGGTACCAGGAATTGAACCCAGGGGCTTTCAACCTCTGAGCTACACCCCAGCCCTATTTTATTTTTTATTTTGCAACAGGGTCTCACTAAGCTGTGAAAGGCATCCCTAAGTTGCTGAAGCTGGCCCTGAATCTGTAATCCTCCTGTCTCAGCCTCCCATGTACTAGGATTACAAGCATGTGCCACCACACCTGGCCCTCCAGTGTTTCTTAAATGTGTTCTTCATGCCAGGCGTGGTGGCGCTTGCCTGTCATCCCAGTACTTGGGAGGCTGAGACAGGAGGATCATAGGCTAGAGGCCAGTCTCAGCAACTTAGCGAGACCCTGTTTCCAAATAAGAAATAAAATAGGGGCTGGGGGTATGGCTTGGAGGTAAAATGCCCCTGGGTTCAATCCCCAGTACCAAAAAAAAAAATGTCCTCTCCCCCATCCCCAGCGTATGAGGACAAGCAAAAGCTCAAGCGGACAGAGATCATCAGCCGTTCCTGGTTCCCTTCCACCCCGGGGCCCGGCACCAGCAGCAGCAAGGCCAGCACCGTCCTGAAGAAGCTGGCCCAGGGCCGCAGACCTGCACCTGCCAGCTCCCCTATCACGGTGGGGGACCTGGGCATCGTGCGGCGGCGGTCCCGAGAAGTCCCAGAGGGTCCCCAGCACACAGCTGAGACCTACAAGAACGGGGAGCTGCCAGTGCCACCAGGGACCAGCCAGGACAGACCCACATCCCCTCAGGACTGCCCTCGGGACACAGCTGAGAACTCCAAGAGCAGTGCACCATGGGGGCAGGAGGGGAGCAGCCAGGACCAAGCCCTGTCCCCAGCAGGCTCCTCCCAGGAGGCCCCTGGCAGCCTGAGTGCCTCTCTGGTGGCCGATTACTCCGACTCGGAGAGTGAGTGAGTGAGTGAGTGAGTGATTCTGGGGACAGGGCCCCTCCAGAGCCATCATGCACCCGGAGGCCCCGCGTGGACTGCAGGCCCTGCTCACCCACCAGCCCGGAGAGCTCCCACGCCGCCCCTCCCTGGACCTCCTCTTCCCCCCCCAATGCAGTTGTTATTTATTTGGTTCTGGTGAGGGTGTCTGTGCTTTGTGGGACCCCAGTATACCCACATTAAAGCCCTGTTCTTTGCCCCTGCCTTGGGTTACTAGCCAGGCCGAGGGGCTGCCCTCCCCTGCACCTGACAGAGCTCAGCAGGCTTGTCACTGATGCTGTGGCTACAGATGTGGTCACCACCCAACCTGAGGAAGCTTTCCAGTCGGCCATTCATATTGGGCTGGAAAGGGGGCCGGGAAGCAGGAGCCACACACGGAAAGCCAGAGACCAGGCACACAGGGTGCCTGGCAACTGTGCCAGATGCAGGAGGGGAGCCAGCCAGTGGAGCTGCTCATGGAAGGGACATACCACCTCCTGCTCAATCTTGAGAAAGGCCATCTGATAAACTGATTGAGCGCCTGGTGTCTGCCAGCCATTGTCAGTGCTCAGTAGAAGAAAAAAAAAAAAAAAAACCAGGCATGGTGGCACACGCCTGTAATCCCAGTACTTGGGAGGCTGGGACTGGAGGATCCATGTTCACAGCCAGCCTCAGCTACTTAGTGAGGCCCTCTGCAACTTAGTGAGACCCTGTTTCAAAATAAAGAATAAAAAATAGGGCTGGGGGTGTAGCTCAGAGGTAGAATGCCCCTGGGTTCAATCCCCTGTACCACAACAACAGCAAAAAAAAACCACCCATCCCTCCTGAAGCTGAGATTCCTGCCACATTCTGAATTTGCCCCTCACTGATGTTTAGCAATGTAATCCCAGTCGCTGTGGTTTTACTTCCCGAGGGTATGGGCAAGGCTCAGGACCGGAATTAAGATCCTGTCCGTTTCCCTGGAATCCCCAATCAGTGGCTTGGTCTGCGGGGGGCGGGGGTGGGGGGGGGGCTGCCAGCTTGGAGAAGTCAGGTATCTTAGGTGGCCCTCCTGGGTTTGGGGATGCAACTGTGATCCCTTAATTGGCCAGACGCTAAATACTGGGTCTGGTATCCAGCAGTTGCTCCCTAAGTGGCGACACTTGTGGTTCCTAGGAGGCGCCTAAGTGTACTTTGGGGCTTGGCCACGGACGTGGGTTGGTAGCTTTGGCTGCGCAGACAGCCAGTCTCCTGAGTTCATGGTTGGGTTGGTGTGCGCGTGCGCAAGCTTCCTGGGGCCCCGCCCACCGGACTTGCCACGCCCCTTTCTGCTGCACGACCCCGACCCGCGTACGCGTGGACCTCTGCCGGCACCTGGAGCGGCGGCAGCGCCATGCAGCTGGAGGCGATTCGGTACTCGCGGGGGTCGCTGCAGATCCTTGACCAGCTGCTGCTGCCCCAGCAGAGCCGCTACGAGGCGGTGGACTCGGTGCGCCAGGCCTGGGAGGCCATCCGCGCCATGAAGGTGGGCCGCGCAGCGGGGCTGGGGGTGCGGGAGCTCCGTCAGCCGCAGCCCCCGACGCCCGGATCCCTTCCCTACAGGTGCGGGGCGCACCGGCCATCGCCCTCGTGGGCTGCCTGAGCCTCGCCGTGGAACTGCAGGCGGGCGCCGGGGGCCCGGGTCTCGCCGCCCTGGTGGCCTTCGTGCACGACCAGCTGAGTTTCCTGGTCACCGCCCGACCCACCGCCGTCAACATGGCCCGCGCCGCTCGAGACCTGGCCGACGCCGCGACCCGGGAGGCGGAGCGAGAGGGCGCCACTGAGGAAGCGGTTCGGGACAGGTATGTGGCCTTGGGCCTGGAGCTGCACTGAACAGATGCTGGTGACTCCGTTTTTACGCGTTTTGCAGATGGGGAAACTGAGGCATGACACATTTAAGCTCCTGTCCAGGGTCCCACCGTCAGGACTAGAAGGCGACCCAGGGTAGTTTGGCTCCTGGGGCCTTGTGCTCAGTCCCCTCTTTTTTTGGTACTGGGGATTGAACCCAGGGGCATTCGAGCTACACTCCGGCTCTATTTTGCTTTTTATTTTGAAACAAGGTCTCACTAAGTTGTTGAGGGCCTCACTAAATTGCTGAGGCTGCCTCTAATCTGCAGTCCTTCTGTCTTAGCCTCCTAAGTACTAGGATTATAGGCATGCGCCTCCACACACACAGCTGTGCTCAACCCTTGACTCTTGCAGCCCTCAAACACACTCAGCCTTCGAGTGCCCAAGGAGACCCTTTTCCGTGCCATCTGGTTCTCTTAGTTTTTACTTCTGAGGTTTGTGCCTCACTACAGACCCCCTCTCACCCTCTCCTCCCTGCCACCCCCTCCCCGCTGCCTTCCTTCTGTCTCTTCGCTTGGCCCAGCCCCACTTTTGCCCACACAGTTACCGGGAGGCACCAGCCCTGCTCCCACCCTAGGATCTTTGCTGCAGGCCAGGTAAAGCTAACCACCCTACCTTCTGGCTTCAGATCTCTGCCTCCCCTACTCCCTTCTGCAGTACAGTTTATCCGCTGCCCTCTGTCCTTCATTTTATTGTCTGCTTGTCTGCCTCCATCATCCATGTCAGCTCCATGTGGACAGAGATTTTCCTCTTGTTTACTGCTGTGCCCCCACCCTATTCCCCGGCACGGGGGAAGTGTCCTGCAAACAGGTATGGGAAGCCTGAGGGCATGGTGGCGCACAAAACAGGAGGATCGCAGGTTCAAGGCCAGCCTCAGCAACGTAAGGAGACTCTGAGCAACCTAGCAAGACCATTTCAAAAGAAAAAGAAAATAGGGCTGGGGATGTAGCTCGGAGATAGCACACCTTTGGGTTCAATCCCCCCCGGTACCAAAAACAAAAAACTTGTATTGCATGATCAAATAGAGTGACAGATTTGTACCCATGGAGGAAACAGTCAGGCCTCACCACAATGACAGGCTCTGAGCAGGAGGGTTCCCCCAAAGTAGCACTGGCAGACAGGAGGGCCTAGCCTGGGCCTGAGGCCCTGTGGCTGGTGCTTAAAGCCCCTTGTCTGCCCCAGAGTGATCCGCTACGCTGAGGCCATGCTGGAGAAAGACCTCAGAGATAACCGGAGCATCGGGGACCTGGGAGCCCGCCACCTCCTAGAGCGGGCAGCCCCCAGGGGCGGCAAGGTGATTGTCCTGACTCACTGTAACACTGGTGCACTGGCCACCGCTGGCTACGGCACAGCCCTAGGTGAGCAGGTGTCCTCAGGGACAGGAGGGGTGGGACTGTGCTCCGTGAGGCTTCAGACAGCCACCCCCAGCCCAGGAGCCTGCATCCCTAACCTTTGGGCAACCTGCCCCATCTGCTCATCTCCGGGACCGCCTCCATGTACACAGGTGTGATACGTTCACTGCACAAGCTGGGCTGCCTGGAGCACGCCTTCTGCACGGAGACCCGGCCCTACAACCAGGGAGCCCGGCTGACGGCCTTCGAGCTAGTCTACGAGCAGATCCCCGCCACCCTCATCACTGACAGCATGGCGGCAGCAGCCATGGCCCACAGGGGCGTGTCAGGTCAGCGGGCTGGGTGCAGGTGGGCAGGCAGAGCTCTGGGCATCAAGGACCAGTTCAGGTGACCCCCCGTTGCTCATCCCCCAGCTGTTGTCGTGGGAGCTGACCGTGTGGTCGCCAACGGCGACACTGCCAATAAAGTGGGCACCTACCAGCTGGCCATCGCCGCCAAGCACCACGGCATCCCCTTCTACGTGGCTGCCCCCAGCTCCTCCTGTGACCTCCGACTGGAGACCGGCCAGGAGATCGTCATCGAAGAGCGCCCAGGCCAGGAGCTGACCGAAGTTAATGGAGTCAGGATCGCGGCACCCGGTAAGCTGTGGGCTGGGAACGGGAAGGCTGGCACCGGAGCTATCACAGGGCATCTGGGAGTTCAGGTTCAAGGTCAGAGTTTGCAGTTACCAATGGCCTTGGGCAAATTGTCTTGCTGTGCTCCACCTTGATTTTCTCACCTGACCAAGACACATATCTATAAAGAAAAACCGAGAGCTGGGCGTGCACACCTGTGATCCCAGTGCTTGGGAGGCTGAGACAGGAAGATAACAAGTTTGAGGCCAGCCTCAGCAATTTAGCGAGGCCCTCAGCAACTCAGGGAGACCCTGTTTCAAAATGAAAAATAGCCGGGCGTGGCGGCGCACGCTTGTAATCCCAGTACTTGGGAGGTGGAGACCGGAGGATGCGGGTTCCCAGCCAGCCTCAGCTACTTAGTGAGGCCCTCCGCAACTTCGTGAGACCCGGTTTCAAAAGAGGATAAAAAATAGGGCCGGGGGTGTAGCTCGGAGGTAAAACGCCCCTGGGTTCAACCCCCAGTACTGCAAAAAAAAAGAAAAAGAAAAAGATAATGGGCTGGTGGTGTAGCCAGAGGTAGAATGCCCTTGGGTTCATTCCCCAGTACCAAAGATAAAAGAAAAACTGAGCCAGGCGTGGTAGTACACACTTGTAATCCCAGTACTTGGGAGGCTGACTCAGGAGGATCGCAGATTCAAGGACAACCTCAGCAAGTAGTGAGACTCATCAACCTAGCAAAACCCTGTTTCAAAATATAAAAAATGTAGGGCTGGGGGTGTAGCTCAGAGGTAGAATGCCCCTGGGTTCAATCCCCAGTGTCGCAAAAAAAAAAAAGCTGAGCCGAGGTGGGGCGCAGGTCAATGGCAGAGTGCTTGCCTGGCATGCGCACATGCGCAAGGCCCCAGGTTCCATCCCCAGCACTGCAAATAGAAAAAAAAGTCCTGAAGATGCAGCAGCCAGTCATGTCATATCTGGACCCTTGCTAAGTCCCTGAGGTGGATTCTGAGATTCTGAAAGAGATCCTTGAAGCAGGCAGCAGTGGAGTTGCTCCAGCTGGCTGTGAACCTGCAACCCTCTTGTCTCTGCCTCCCAAGTACTAGGATTATAGGCGTGCGCCATGGCCAGAGTGGAGTAGGTATGTGTAAGAAAGACTTTGAAGCCTTCTTCTCCAGCAGGGACAATCCAGGTCTAACTTTGTCACTGGTTTCAAGTGTCTGTGTCTTCGTACACTTTTGGAGTGAGGACTTCCCAGCCCTGATTCTGGGGGTGGAGACGGGTGACAGCAGTGTGAGGGTTTTCCCAGAGCCGAGTCCTCACCTCCCTCTTTCCCCCCAGGGATTGGGGTCTGGAATCCTGCCTTCGATGTCACCCCACACGACCTCATCACTGGCGGTATCATCACGGAGCTGGGTGTCTTTGCCCCTGAGGAACTGCGGGCAGCCCTGAGCGCTGCCATCTCCCCAGGGGGAGGGATGCTAGATGGACCCCAGATGTAACCAACTCAGCTCTCCCCACCCTGCCCCCAACCCTCAAGTTTTATAATAAACTTCCTGGGTGACCAACCCCAAAGCTGACCTTTCTTCCCCAACCACACACCTTCATAGAGTAGGGAGAGCAGACAGGGCCATGTGTGGCGCTTAACAGCCCAGGAAGCCTGGCATGGGGTCGCACACTTGTAATCCCAGCACTTGGGAGGCTGAGACAGGAGGATTACAGGTTCAAGGCCAGCCTCAGCAACTTAGTGAGACCCTGTTCCAAAATAAAAAAGGGCCGGGGTTATAGTTCAGGATTAGAATGCCCCTGGCTTCATTCCCAGTACCACCCCCCCCCAAAAAAACAGCAGCTGGAACTAAGCTGCTCAGGTTCAAATCCCAGCTCCTCCTGTTTCTCTACTGTGTGATCTTGGGTAAGTCACTTCACCTCTCTGTGCCTTGGTTTCCTCATTTATAAAATGGGGAATATACTAGTACGCTAGAACTTTTCTCTTCATGTTGCTGTCAGGCTAGTACAAGGGTGACAACTTAGGGGCAGAATTTGAAAGAAGACACCCAAGAAATTCAGCAATCAAGTTTTTTTTTTGTTTTTTGTTTTTTGGTTTTTTTTGCAGCACTGGGGATTGAACCCAGGGGCATTCTACCTCCGAGCTACACCCCCAGCCCTATTTTTTATTCTTTATTTTGAAACAGGGTCTCACTAAGTTGCAGAGGGCCTCACTAAGTAGCTGAGGCTGGCCACAAACCTGCGATCCTCCTGTCTCAGCCTCCCAAGTACTGGGATTACAAGCTTGTGCCACCACACCCAGCCAAGATAAAGTTTTAATGAAGTATTTTTATCTAAAAATCAGAAATAAGCAAAGCATGGTGGCACACACCTGTAATCCCTGTATAAGACAGGAGAATCGCAGGTTCAAGGCCTCAGCAATTTAGCAGGACTTTCAGCAACCTAGCAAAACCTTATTTCAAAATAAAAAGGGCTGGGGGTACATGTCTGTAATCCCAATACTTGGGAGGGTGAGACAGGAGGATTGCAGGTTCCAGGCCACTCAGCAACTTAGCAAGACTGTTTTTCAAAAAAAATAAAAAGGGCTGGGGTGTAGCTCAGAGGTAGAATGCCCAAAGGTTCAACCCCTGTACCAAATAAAATAATAAAATGGGCTCGGGATGTAGCTCAGTGGCAGAACAACTCCTGGGTTCAGTCCCCAGCGCTGCAAAAAAAAAAAAAATACTGAAATTTTGAGCACCCCCTTAAATTTTACACTAGAAGCAAGTTCCTCATGTAGCCTCACACTGGTGTTAATCTGGGTTTTTATGTGTAAGCATAAAAAAGCTGGGCATGGTGGCGCACGCTTGTAATCCCAGTACTTGGGAGGCTGAGACACGAGGATCCGGGTTCGCGGCCAGCCTCAGCTACTTAGTGAGGCCCTCCACAACTTAGTGAGAC
>PVJS01042919.1:0-17298 GCA_004027185.1 Glis glis
AAAAAAAAAAAAGTATAAAAAATAGGGCTGGGGGTGTAGCTCAGAGGTAGAATGCCCCTGGGTTCAATCCCCGGTACCACACACACAAAAAAAAATCTTAATCACCGATGTACATCTTTTAATTTTGCAATGGGCCCTGAAAATGATGTCTTTAGTACTGGATATATGCATGCATACCACGCTTCATCCCTTCAAGAACATACATGCAATTGCCTTGTCAGCACAACCCAAAGACACACTGGAACGCTGATGAAATACAGTGCAAGCGGACGTTTTCCCGGAGTTGATCTAAAAAGGAAGGCAAGGAATAAAAGAACTCAAGAATCCCAAACATTTTCCATGACTGTTCAACTCCACAAAGAAAAGGGCCCTTATGCTTTAGGTAGTCCAGGATCTGGGGAAATGTTGGGTCCTCCTGGCAACACTTCAACTCAACTTGCCCCTGTTTTCATAGGTTAAGTTTGCTTTCCCAAAATTGTTGGGGATCTTGGCTTGGAGAGGTAGCCAAGATCCAATGAAGATGGCTTCATTCCAAGCCCCAAAGGCTACACAATTCCTCTCTTGGCTTTAAAATTGTCGAAATTGACGAGATGCATGCTCTCCACTCATTTCTACCTGACATGTCCATGCCTACCCCTGTCCTTCTACCTGGACCCTTTCCACATTAGGAATGCGCCTCTTTTCCTCTTCTGCCCATTTTAATCCTGGCTTTTGCTACTAGTTGTGTGGCTTTGGGCATGTCCCTCGACCTCTCCAGGTTGCAGTTTCCTCGTTTAGAAAAATGGGGATAATAATAGCCTTCCTCAAAAGTTGGTTGTGAGGATTAAAGACGCTAATATGTATAAAGTAGTTAGAATCATGCTTAGTATATACTAAAGGCTCAATGAATGTCTCATTCCAATGCAGCTCCAATGAAACTATCATCAAGCTCTGGAGTTTCCACTTTTGAAAGCTCCCTCGCGTGTCCCGTTGCTCTACCCCCTGCTTCTATCACTTTAATTCAGTTGCTGTCTTTTCTCTCTGGAATTCTGATGCAATCTTTACACTGAACTCCAAGCCCCAGTCTCACCCTCCCAGGACAAGCAGTGCATGGTGAACCCGTCAGTGAATGAAGGAGGGCAGCACAGCGATGATTCTAAAGTACAAATCTGACTCCTCCTTCCACTGCTCGAACTCCTCAATGGTCATGATAAAACCCAGACTCCCGCCCTGAGGCCTTGCTCTGGCCTCTGCGCAGACTCAGCCTCTCTATCCGCCTCCCCCCAGCTCCCCTTCCTCCAGCAGTGCGCCCTCTGGTGGCTCTTCTCAGAACTGCTTTCTCTCCCTGGGCTTGTGCTCCCGCGCGGCTCCCTCTCCCCGCTCAATCCCTACCTACACCTGAGTTTAGGCATCACCCCCACCCAGTCCCCGAGGCTGTATCAAATACCCCTGCTACACATCCCCAGAGCATGAATGGCTCCCTAGTTCCCTCTTCCCCCTTTTCATGTCAGCCTCTCACCAGAATCAAAACTCCTCAATGGAGAAGATTGCAGCTTCATTTTCCTTATTTTTAGCATCTAGCGGAGTTCCTAACATAGAAGAGACATTTAATAGGTGATGATTTATGTATCAAATTAATATTGCACTTTAGCCTTGCTTTCCATTTCTGCCACTCCTCTGAGTTGTAAGCACTTCGAAGGTGGGAATCTTGGCTTATACGTGCTGACCTGTGTCTCCCCAGGGCCTAGCACCGTGCTGGACCCTCAGTAGGTATACAACGCCTAGTTATTAAACACATCAACAACTTTCAGATTTTTAAATTTGAATTTATTAGGCTACATATATTCATCTTGTGCCTTTCACAGGCAAGATATCCAATTAGCATAAATTGCCAAGCAAGACACAATGACGAGCTGGAGGAAAAGAAATTCCAGGCTGAGAAATAGATGGCAACAGATGGGGAGCTAGGAAAGAGCAGGGAGAATCTGGGCAGGTGGAAGGCAGTTAGGGTGGGCACAGTGACACGAGACTAAAAAGGACTAATCCATAAGCAATAGGGAGCTCTTGCAGGCTCTTGAGGATAGGATAGACAAGAATTAACCTGGGCTATGGGATTAAAAACCCTGGACATAGAAGGAATAATGGCTCGAGGTGGCGTGGGATCTGAAGCAGGGTGACCAGGCAGGGCCACAGCAGCAGTGACAGAGCAGATGATGTGATGGGGGAAGGAGAGGGGTGGGCGTGAAGGTACAGCAGGGGCGGTAGCATCAGGCTACTCCCAGAGGCAAGCGAGGGTGGCAAGCCCGAAGGTGACTCGGGTCTAGTCTTGGCCACTGAGAAGAAGGCAACGTTGTCACTTGGGAGGAGGAGCAGGTACTGAGCTTGCCCTTGGGTGCGTTGGGGTGAGGGGCACAGGGCAGCTGGAAGCCAGGCTGGGGTGGAGTTGCAGAGAGCAGGAGAGTGTGGCTGCCCAGCCTTTGTGCTATAGCTCCAGGAGGAGTGCAGCAGGGATGCGGGCTCCAAGGGGAAGCAGGCAAGCTCGGGGATGCCGGGCTCCAGCCTTCCAGGGGAATGTTCACAAAATGCAATCATTAGTGAACGGTGCTGGAAAACACCAAACTACAAAACCTGTCACTCCTGAAGAGCAGGCAGGCAGCACAGGGGCTCCCAAGATCAGGCTGGGCACCTCTGTGCTCCCTTCGCACTCTAATTGAAATACACATGGAAGGCGCTTGCACCCCACTGAGGAGCAGGGTCTGCAGAAGAGCTGTCCAAATGCTGCTGTGTCTGCCCTGGGTTTGGGGGAGAGCCTGGGTGAGCCAGGCCTGGCAGGGAGGAGGTGAGATGGCTCAGAACAAGAAGAGGTTAGTGGGGTTGTGATAACTTTTTTTCCTTCTCCCACATAGCGCACAAGGAGGCAAGACAACCAAGGATTTCTGTCAATTGAGAAGGCTTCTGCAGCAACTGAGATGTCAGCTCTGGAGCCAAACTGCCATTTCTGTTTTAATTGGAGCCGCTCCGTGAAGGTTGGGGAAGGGATGGGGGGTGGGAAAGAGGGAGGGAGAAAGGATCAGCAATGGAGGATGAGCTAGAGAGAGATGGGGCAGAGCGAGAAGGGGTGACAGAAAGAGATCTTAGACAGAAGGAGCAACCTGGAGCTCTGTGGCTGAGTCAGGTGGCCGGCTGGATGGCGCAGAGGCCCACCACTGCTTCCCATGCAGGGCCAGAGCCCCTCTGCACCCTGCACAGACCATACTAGGCCAGAAACGAGGAAGGGAGGAGTCTAGAGTCTCTTAATTTTCTCCTCCTTCTTTATCATTTATTAAAAAAGTAAAAAAGAATCCTTTTTCATTTTTCTCCAGTGCCCTGACTGCTTGTCAAGCCCACATAGTTCTAGAAGCATCAGGGAAAACTCAGCCCGTGGAAAGCCGGGGTGTATATAGATCCAATAAAGCCTAATCCTCCAGGCTCCTGAGCTTTGTGGGCGACTGCGGAGCAGTGGGGCGGCCCTTCCTGCCTCCATCCTGCCGGCCCGCCCCTTAATCCTGAGCTTTCTGAGTAACCCAGGGGTGTACCTGAAAAGAAAGAGATTAAAAGGGGTAATAAGAAAAAGAAGCACTGTGTGTGTGTGTGTGTGTGTGTGTGTGTGTGTGTGTGAGAGAGAGAGAGAGAGAGAGAGAGAGAGAGAGAGATATTACAGACTAGAGATTATGCAAGGAAAGGTACGGAGGAAGAAAGGAAGAGGGAAGGAGCAAGATAAATGTCAAATAAACCATTTGCGTTTATTTGACATTGTTTCTTGTGACTGCTCTCTTCTTCAATATTCATAGGCTTAATAAAATGGACCTTGAATGAAGACTTTAGAAATCAACAAACTTGACCCTCATTTTGCAGAGCATGAACCAAGGCACTGGTGCACAGGGAAGCCAAGAACCTGTCTTTCAGTGGCAGAACTTGCAGGTGGAGATTGGGAGCTGAATCTGGGTTTCTTGGCATTCTTCTCTGTGCCCTCGGAGCCTGGCACAGTGGTTTCTGCGGTTCGCTCTTGCCGGGGTATAATCAGAAGGATCACTCACTCAGTGCTTCCCATGCTCCAAGCACCTCCCAAATACTTTACATGTTTCCTCATTTAATCTTCACAACATTCTTAAGAGAGGGTACTATTATTTTTCACATTTCAGAGTTGAGGAAAAGGCACAGTGGGCTCAAGTAAGTTGTGTGAACTTGGCACAGCAGGTAAATGGCGGAGCTGGGATATGAACCCAGGCAACTGGATTCGAGTGCTTATTTTTAACCATTTGGCAAATCCACCTGTCAGTAGTAAATTAACAGGAGAGTAAACAGTGTCTATGCAATTATTCCTATCAAATGGTTGAGGATAGAACATTCTCTCTCCAGCACGCCAAAGCCCCTGATCTGTGAAAGCAGAGAGAACCTCTCATGGCTCCCCTGACACCTCCTGCTCATTTGCCACCACCTGGATTCCAGGGCCACACAGATTCCCAGCTGGGAAGCCGGGCCCTGTGCTGGCTTCTCCATTGCACTGTTGACAAGTCCGGCCTCATCCTAGTATGAATTGCCTTTGAGACTGCACTGGCAAACGTGGCTTGACCTTCCACCCTGTGCCTATCTGCAAAAGGATAAGCCAGCTGGAACTGGTTCCTCGAGGATCTCTAGGGAAGCTAAGACTGATCCACAAACTCCTGTGCCGCAAGTTAGTGGCACCAAGAAGTGTACAGAAAGAGCACTTAGAGAATGAGGGGAGCTTGAAGTGGGTCTGCAACACAGCAGCTGGGACGACTTCATGCAGGAGGTGAGCTCTGAGCTGGGCCCCCAGGAGTCAGCAGAATTTAGCTATGCAAAGATGGGAAGGAGCAAAAATGGCATTCTTAACAACAACAACAACAACAACAACAACAACAACAACAACAAACATAAAGGGAATCCCCTTCAGGAATGGGCAGAACTTCCCATGGGAGGGAACACCCAGAGCCAAGTGCGTTTCCATTTCCTCCCAGTCAAATGATCATCAGTTCCAGCCCTGTACAAACAGGCCATGGGGAAGCATGCTCTGCTCAGAGGGCCAGCGTTCTGCTGTGTGGATGCCAAAGGCTGCACATCACCGCCTCCTGTGAACTTCACTGCTGCCCTGGGAAATAGGCACAATCATTATCTTCATTTTGCAAATGAGGGGATGGAAGTCAGCAAAAGTTAAACAAAGCCAGGTGTGGTGGCACACTCCTGTAATCCCAGTACTTGGGAGGCTGAGACATGAGGATTACAGATTCAAGTCCAGCCTCAGCAACTTAATGAGGCCCTCAACAACTTAGCGAGGCCCTCAGCAATTTAGTGAGACCCTGTTCCCAAATAGAAAATAAAACAGGGCTGGGAGTGTATCTCAGAGGTAGACTCCCCTCCCCCCCAAAAAAAAAGAAAAAGAGAAAAGAAAAGGTTAAACAGCTTACCACAGAGCCAGGAAGTCATTAGACTGGGGCTTGACCCAGGCTGCCTGCCAACAGAGCCCACACTTGGGACCATTGTGCCATTTTGCCACCTGGGTGATCTTTGGCTCCCAGAGAGCAGGCACTTAGGAGGGGCACTCAGTCCAGTCCTCATCTGAGAAGGAGGCTAGAACTAAAGACAGCATTAAAGAAGGGGCCATGGGCCGCCTACTGGGTTAGGAAACCTGGCATTCAGCACCTACGGCAGGAAGTGGTGAAGTCTGAGTGTGTGTTAATCGCACCTTGTTCCTACAGGTTTCTAGGGACATCAGAGTGCTCATTCCACAGCAAACCAAACAACACACTTAAGGTGCAGATAATCCGTAGAGCTCTAGTTACACAGACATCTGCATCGATCAGCGGAAAGGCCATGTGCACTTCTAAACAATGTCAGAACATCTCAGAACTCTGTTGTAAATATCTAATATATAGATTCCACCCCAGGGCCTCAGTCCTTTTCTTCTCCCCTCTTCTTCCTTCCCTCTGCACCTCCCTTTCTTCCTCTCTTTTTCTTCTCTTCCCCTCTGCTACCTCCCTCTCTTTATGAGCTGCTAGGGAGTCACTTAAAGGTCCCAATAGCATTTAAATGGAAAACAGCATCTATCGATTTCAGAACCAAGTCTAGAACTGAACTCGGACCCGGGGTGGCCAAGGCCTTAAGCTTGGGGATAAAGTGATCAACTTAGGTCCTTCTGTGTGAACTATTTCACATATCAGCAAGAGATAAGATCTGGGCCCTGATGGAGACAGAGCTGACTCATCCTAGCTCACAACATTCCTGGGAGGGAAACTGCTTGTCTTGAGGCCCAGCTGCTTCAACCTGGCACCTGCAGCCTGGAGCTCTCCCCCCTTGTTGAACCCAGCAGCAGCAGCAGCAGCAGCAGCAATCTCCCACCCCCGGCCCCAAAGAAGCACCTGCCCCACCACCCCTCCCCCACCACCTGGGCACCTGCAGCCCTTCCAAGCCAGCCAGCCTTCCACCAGGGCAGCAGTTGATGAAATCTGGGAGCTATTTTGAAATTTCCCTTTTTTTTTTTTTAAAAAAGTGCAAACTGATTAGTTGATAATTACATGTTGGAACATCTGCTCTGATTTGTTTTATTCTTTCTATTTTGGAAAATTGGAATACACTGAAGTTTTGCCTTCTGGAATTGCCGGCCTGGCTCTTGGAGTGTGAGCAGCCCTCCTGCTCAGCAGCACCTGGCTCGGCCCACAGCCCAGCTCCCAGGGAAAAGTGCAGGTCTCCCGCCTGAAATAGCAGTGTGTTTGCACCTCCCCACCCACCCTGAACTATAAAGGGTTATAAGACCTCCCTCCCTGTTGTGACCCTAGGCACCTCTGTGTGTCCCATCTGCCTCCAAGGTTTGGAGGTCCCAGAGGAGCACAGATTCCCGCAAAACATGCAGCCAGATTGGGTGGGTGTGGCAACACCCGGTGTGGTCACTTACAGCCCCTGCCCCCATGCGGGAATCTGCTACTTAGCGGGTCCTTCTGCGAGCCCTGCATGCTTCCTGCCTACTTAGGAAGACAGCAGGCTCCCACTGCCCAGCACAGGCTTGCTCTATCAGGAAGCTGAGGTTGCTCAGGCTTGCTCATGACAAATCTGGCGTCTAAACCTGCCGCGCCTCCAAGTGGCTATGGTCAGTGAGTGACTGCTCAGAGCCTGCGGGTATTTCTGACAGAGGCGCGGCAGGGCTGAGGACTGGCATGCCTGTTGTCATCTCTTCATCCAGTTAGCAGTTTTAGAAGGCTTAGGTCATACCAGGGGCTTGGTGGGAGGTAGGGGAGGGCTGTCAAGGAGGTGAGACACAGACCGTGCCCTCCAGGGGCCCAGGGTGCTGCCACCTCCAGTCCTATCTCCTTGCTGCAACCAGAACAACCTCAAAAATATAAAACACAATATGATTGCATTGCTCACTTTTAAGTTCAATGGTTTCTTATTGCCTTTATGATTAAGTCCCAACAAAGTCTTAACTTGGTATGCAGGGCTTCCGGGACGGGGAGCTTCCCTGGCCAGCTTCCTCTCCCTTGGTTACCATCCCACCTCAGACTCCACACTCCACTGGTCCTGTGGGACTTGCGGCTCTCTGAACCTCCCCTGTCTTTTCTTGTCTATCTTACCTTTATGTATGCTGTTCCCTCTGGCTGGCTTACTCTTCTTCCTATTCCCTTCTCCGCCTTCTTCTGAATAACCTCCACTTGTCTCAGGTCTCTGCCTAGATGGGAATTTCCCCAGCAATCCTTCTAGAATCCTCCCAAACTTCCGTTAAATGCTGTACCTGTGTGCCCCCTTAGCATTCTGACTTTCCCCAGTGGTTTACATCATACTTCAATGATTCTGCCTGATTACCTGCCCATCCTCCTGCCCAGAAGGACAGATACCATGCTTCACTTAATGTATCATCTCAGGCAAGGAGCACAGTTGCAACTAGCAACTAACATGGTAGTGCTCCACAAATGCTGGATAAATAAAAGACTGAGTAAGGGAATGAACAGATGTAGAAACTCTCAACTTATTAGGGAGATGACATTCACACAAATAATATAATATCGGGAAGCATATGACATGTATATTAGGCAGGATAAGTTATGTTATGCTGCACTAATAAGTAGCTCTCAAGTCTCAGAGGCTTATAAAAACCAAAGGTGCATTTCTTGCTCCCATTATATTGCTCATGGGCCAGCTGAGATATCCTGTTCTATGGTATCCTAATTAAGAACTCCAGCCTAAGGGAGGCTCCATATCTGTGCCTCCATGATTGCTAAGTTAGAAGAAAGAGGGCTCAATAAATCTTGCACTGGCTATTAAAGAATCCCACTCTACAGTGACACAAATAATTTTTGCTTTTATTTTATTGCCTCAAAGCAAGTCAAATGACCCCACTGGACTTCAAAGGCTCCAGGGAAGTGCAATATGACCATGTCAGAAGGAACATTGGACATATTTGGTGGCCAACCAGCATTAATGTCCTTCACAGGAAATCTGGGAAAGCTGAGTCGACTTCCAAATGAAAATGTTTGGTAAGACTTTAAGAACAAGGTGGCACTTGACATGGGTGGGCCTTGAAGGATGAGTAGGGTTTAGCCCACTTAGTGTGGTGTGCTGAGCTATGATTCTACGTGCTGGGAAAGCATCCCAAACGCCCGGTTCTGAACATGATTCAGTTAAATAAGACAAGTTTCCATCTCTCTGGCAGGGGAGATAAGTCCTGAATGTGTACAAATATTCATAAAACATGCATGAATGTGATATTCACAATGAAAAGAATAGCAGAGTAAGATAAATTGCTTCCATTTGGAGGCATTGGGCTATGCTTTTTAGGGACAGGTGGGATTTCAAGAGGGCGAAATTAGGATCAAGGAGGGGCATGCTCTAGGTAGAGGTATCAACACGGAAAAAAACGGTGGCAGTGGGCATTCATCAAGCAAAGGAATTAGAAGAAATGCCTGTCAGGTGGCCCATGTCCTAGAGAATGGGCAATAGGGCAGTGGGGACAGAATGGTAAACCCTGCAATGGGGGACATTAAAAATGGGGTAAAGGATAGGAGAGCAGCATCATTTTCTTTCCACCAAAACCTCCTCTGAAGGCTGAGCCCTAGAAGGCAACCCCTGCAGGGCAGCTGTCTCGGGGGGCTGGGAGGTCTCTGGGAGGCTGGCCCTCGCTCCTCACAACTTACAGAGTCTCGGAGATTCCCAAAGTGTACAGCCTCCCTCTGCTCGCTCGCATGCCCTCAATGTGTACCCAAAGGGCACAGATTTGCAATGTTGAGTGTACCCCTTACTTTTTAACAATAAGACGGTTCCAGGGGAGGTTGGGAGACATTGGAGACCCTGGATTTGGAAACTAAGCCCAATCCTTCCCCAGCCCCATGGGACTCAGGGTCACCCTTCGCAGGACCCAGGAAGGAGCAGCGTGGATCCATCTGCTGCCTTCGTCGACCTTGTTACATTACTCCTGCGGCTTGGTCATTTTTTTCAGATCATTCTAGTCTCAAAATAATATGTCAACAGGGGGTGCCATGGTGAGGCTGACAACAATGAGGAATATGACAATGATTATTATTAGTTTTCATTCTGTTGGGTCTTGCTTGGCTTTGTTTTGTTTTAGTTCAAATTGCTGTTGCCGGGACTCATTTCCTGAAGCCGGTTTCCTGCTTCTCACTCACTTCGCACTTTGACTCATTTATTTTTCCCATTTCCCCAAAGACCTTTTGACACTTTGAAAAGTGTTTTACTTAGATACAATCCCGCTCTCTTACCTCGTGTTTCTTCCATTTTTCCCTTCTCGCTTTTTATTAATAAGTCATAAAGAAAGTGTTCCCAGGCAAACATCACTCACTGAGTAATAAAACCCGGGGCAGAGGACAGAGCCATGCAGTGAAGTGGAGACTGGGGAGCCTGCTGTTTCCTGGTCTCCCCGCGGCCGGGGAGCCTTTACAACAACGCCTTGTGCAGGTGTGAGGAAGCCAAAGAAAGGCACGGTGCAGCACGGCTTTATGGGGCACGAGGGCCTCCTTAGCACCAGTCAGGAGACATCATCAGCTGGGCGTCTGGGATAGACTCAGAATCCTGCAATATCTTTGCATCATGTATTAATCCAATCCCAGGCTGGATGGACGGCAGTGATGGAAGGCAGCGTGTGGATCCTCTGCTCCAGCTCTGCAGAGGAGGACGCTGAGGCTAATGCCTTGGCTTAGATCAGTCATTAGAAGCAGAGTGTAGCTCAGAATCCAAGTCCAGGACTTTCCACCATGGGTCTTAGTGCTTCCTCTGTGGCATGAAGTGATAACCCCAGAGCTCACCTGCTGTTTTCATGGTTGGGTGGCCTCCAACGGTCCATCTTGATTGACAGTTTGGCCCGCAGGTAGAGGTATTGGGAGGTCCTTGGGTATTTGGGGTATGCCCTGGGAGGGGAATGTGGGGTCTCGGTCTCTCTGCTTCTGGATAGAGAGGCAATCACTTGTCTGCCCAACCATGACTCTTGCCATTGTAATCCGCCATGATGTGACCCCGCTGAAAAGCAAGGCGATGCTAGCACCGAGTCCTGGAACCCCAGATCTGTGATCCAAGTGACCCTCTCCTTATTCATAAATCGCCTGTGTTAGGCAGGTCTTTACTGAGATGAAAAGCCAACTCATAGCCACCCAAGCCCTCTTCTGGCTTTTCCCACTTTCCTGGGGAGTCACATACTCCACGGCCACTGTCACCCACACTCTGCCCACCCCAGTCTCCCTTCGGTCATTAACTCCAGGCTTCTAGATGCATGTAATTAATTGTGACACATTTCTTCCTTGATGACTCACAGAGAGCTTGGACTCTTTATTTTACTTCCTAATGGTTAAAACTCTTAGGATTTACATAGTAACTAAACTCTAAAAGCTCAGATTTTTTCCTCAGGATTTACCTAGTAACTAAACTCTAAAAGCCCAGATTTTTTTTTCTCTTTCTCTCTCTCCCTTTCTCCCCCCCCCCCCACTATTTTGGAACTCAGATTGAATCCAGTGCACTTTACCTCTGAGGTACACCCCCAGCCCTTTTTATTTTTTATTTTGAAACAGGGTCTTGCTAGGTTGCTGAGGGTCTTACTAAGTTGCTGAGACTGGCCTCCAACTTATGGTCCTCCTGTGTCAGCCTCCCAAGTACTGGGTTTACAGGCATGCTCCACTACACCCAGCTCAGATTTCGTTTCTTTTCCTCAGCAATCACATTCTGCTTTGAAACCTCTCTCAAAGCTGCCCTCTCATCCCTCGGAAACTGCTCTGCATCCCAGGCCTCCTTGTTCTCCCACTAGCATATAAGTCTCTGTCTCTAGGCTTTCCCCTTGTCAAACCATCTTTCACACTCTACCAAAGACATTTTCCTACAACTCCAACCAGATCATCATCTTCCTATGGCTAAAACTTAATTCTTCCATGAAGGCAGCTAGTGGTGAGGAGAGACTAGGGGTGCATTATGCCAGGTCTGGCCTTGGGCTCAGAGATGGGAGTATGTAAGAGCTGGGCGGTGAAATGGAAAAGACACAGACTTGCTAACTTTTCCCAGCTCTAGCATTTACTATGTGACTTCAGGCAAACACTGAGCCAATCTGAAATCGGGATACGTAGAAAGGGCAACACTTAGTACAGCTTGACTTGGCTCGCAGGATGGTCATAAGGATCAACGAGAGAAAGGCTGGGAAAGAGTCGTTTAAACCATCAAACAACATGCGAAGGGGCACTATAATTATGTCCCCTTTTTGACAAGTCTGAGGATGCTTGTTGCCCGGCGCAGTGGGCTATGTGGTCCTGGATAGTCGCTGCTCTCTGGAAGGAGGCTGACCACCTGTGGAAGGACAGTGTGGGATCAGAATGCCTCCAGCCCCTCCCAGCGGTGACTTTCTGGATTGTCTATCAGGATCCGAGGCTCTGTGTGTCCTCAAGGAGACTCGCTGATTAGCTGTCCTGGTCGGCTGGCAGGAGCTGCTACCCTGATCCCGTCTCTGGATTTAGCCTACTCTCCTGGCTTCTGCTTTCATCTACTAATAAAGAATGAGAGCTAGGATTTAAATCTGGTTCTTTCCTTCTTTCCACCACATATTATACACATTTTAATCAACCAACCTAGGTGGTTCACTTCTAAAAATATATATATAATTAAGGAGCCAATTGGACCTTATTATGAAAAAAAAAGCCCTGATTATCCCCTAAGGCTGGCTCTGATACACATTCATCAAAGGGCCCAGCAGCCCCAGATCAAAGCATGGAGCTGGGTGCTGTGGCCAACTTCTCCCTTGTTTCCTAAGCAGTTGTGTTCCCAGGAACAAAGACTCTGAGTTCACAGCCTGGCCTGGAAAACTCTGGAAACCCCCAACTTGGTTTCTGAGGTGCCCCTACCCCCATCCAAGGGAATGAGAAGTAAACTTCAGCAGAAGTAAACTTCAGCAGGGAAGGTCCTCAGGGGAACTGGGGTTTCTCCCTTCCTTGTAAGAGTTTTGGGCCTAGGGAATTTGAGATAGAGATGGAGAACAGAAGCAGGGGCTGCCCTAGGGGATTCTGACATTGGGGCTCTAAACCCTAAGCAGTTAGATGGACAAAGCAAACCAAGTGTGTAAATGCAAACCAGTTCATACTGACCAATCCTGTGGCAGCCTGCATATCTACAAGTTACTGCCATTTGTGACCACGTATTATATATGATGATGGCAGCTCCCTCCTGCTCACCAATCTTCAATGACTGCCCACTGCCTATAGAAGGAAGTCGAGACCCTTCATTTTGGCGTTGGAAAGTCTCTCACAATCTGCCTGCTGACTTCCCAACCTTCTTCTACACTGCCTGCATTCTGCACAAACCACTCACTTCGCATTCTCTAGTTACATCCCATGCTCTCAGAAAGCCCTGCATTAATAATCCCTTGTGATAGTTGGTCTGGTTTGTCAACTTGACCCACCTAAGATCATGTGACTTTGGTTGTGTAACAGCAGATTGAACCGGAAGTCCTGCCCTAAATGTAGTCAGCAGGGTTCTGATAGGTGCAGGACTTAGGTAAAAGAAGGAGAAAGCTGCATAGAGGGAGCCTCGACTCTTCCTGAAGAAAATGCATCTGCTCTCGTCTGAGATCGTAGGTCTCCAACTTTGCCGTTTCCTTGAAGAGCTTCTTGATCTTCTGCTCTCGTCTGAGATTGTCGGCCTCCAGCCTTCGAACTGAAACTTCACCATCGTTTCTCTGAAGAGCTTCCTTATCTTCACATCTTGGACTGGACTGAATTGGTGGTTGCTTCAATCCTAAGACTCCAGCTTTTAGACCGCCCGACCAGCTACTGATTCCTCTGATTCTTCACGTGCAGTTGAAACTCAGGACTACATTGTGAGCTGATCTAATAAATCCCTTTTTCATATACTCATTCTATGAATTCTGTTGATCTGACCAATACATCCCTGAACTTGCTTTTCCTGTGACGCTACTTCCTTCTGTATTCCCCTTCTTCCATTAGTCAAAGTCCTCCCTGTCCACAGCTGATTCCGTTTATATTTCTCTTAGAGAGCTCATTCAGTTATTCAGCACACTTTTTATTATAATTATATATCATAATGAGATTCAAGGTGATACATTCATACATGCATGCATCATTTGGTGTGTTTCCCCCTGCATCTCATCCAGGGGATTCTATTATGGACAAGACCCTTGTTCAAGAGTTCACTCCTCGCAAAGACGAGCAGGCATTTTTCCTGTGGTGGAGGGGTTTGTTCTCTTGTCCCAGAGGCAGATATGTATTCAAATGGCTACATTAAAGTATGAAAAATGCTCTGACCAGTGATGTCTGGAAATACAATGTGAGTCACAGATGTACTTTAAAAGTTTCGAGTAGCCATATTTTTAAAAAGGTAAAAGGAAACTGGTAAACATTAATTTTAATAATATGCTTTAACTCAAACCCAAAATGTTATCATTTCAACATGTGACACCAGATGAATTTCAAGTTCACAAGAGCCACATTTGGTAGTGAAAACTGTACTGGATGGTACCGAAATAGCAAAGGAAGTAACATGTCTAAGTCTAGGGAGGTGGGAAGGCCTCCAGGGTCTTGATGGATGAGTGTGGCTTATCTGGCAGAGAAAAGAAGTGCTTTCGAATCTAGGAGGAAAGTCTGTGGATAGAGGAAGAAAGAGCGTGGCATGCCCACAGATGCATGAGCAGGTACAGGTAGAGTGTACAGTACAGAATGGCTAAAGATGAGCGTGGGAAGGAGGCCTCGTGCCCTCCCATGGAACCTGAAAGGACTCACACGATTTATCCTGTGATTTAGAAAGACATTCCTGGTGACTGGGTAGAGAATAGGATGCAGGAAAGAGGGCCTCCAGGGGTCCTACTTAGCTGGGAGGCTGTGATGAAAACTGTTGGTGCTCGCCGATCTCCTGCCTTGGCATGCTGACCAGCCGCGTTTCCCAGCCTCCTTCCATCCTATGCTCTGGGTCAGGAGTTGAGGAAAGAGAGCTTGGGAAATACAAGAATTCTTAGTAGCTTCATCCCAGACCTGGTGTACTTCCATCTATCTTTAGTCTATTAAAATTGATGAGTAGGAGCCGGGCGTGGTGGCACACGCTTGTCATCCCAGTACTTTGGGAGGCAGAGACTGGAGGATCTGGGTTCGCGGCCAGCCTCAGCTCTCTCTCTCTCTCTCTCTCCCTGTCTCTCTCTCTCTCTCTCTCTCTCTCTCTCTCTCTCTCCTTAGTGAGGCCCTCCACAACTTCGTGAGACCCGGTTTCAAAATAAAGTATAAAAAATAGGGCTGGGGGCGTAGCGCGGAGGTAGAACACCCCTGCGTTCAATCCCCGGTACCGCAAAAAAAAAAAAAATTGATGAGTAGTTAGGGGACTGGAAAAAAAACTATAAAAGGATTTTTAAACTTTTAAAATAAATGGTGAAGTAAAAAGAAGATGCAGAAAAGGAGTCAGGGGTCCTAGAGAATGGTAGAGGTATGAAATGTCAAGAGGCTGATCACATTGAAGAGAGCACCAACTTCCCTACCACCGGCCAACCTGACATAAGGGAACAATTCTTTTGAGTAATCCTTAAGAGGTGGGGTTAGTTGTTATAGCAGCTAGCAGGTCCTGACCAATAGGGAGGCTACTGCTCCAGTCTCACCCCTCTGTTTGTTAATGGTTATGTGATGTATATGTGTGCTGGTCATATAACCTTTCTTAGATTTGGGGGGAATTAGAAGACAAGGAATTTGGGGCTATGTCTGAATTAGCCTTTTATCTCTTCCCTGCCAAGCACAATGTTTTGGATAATAGATATTGATTAAATAATCAATTCATTTGTTAATTCAACATATCCTCATATATCTATCTTAGATTATACTGATGACATGACTGTTTTCCACACTTGCCTCCCAGCTACATTTCCTGATGCAAGTCAGCCTCACCTCTTGCCTAGATTATTGCTGTGAGCTCCTAATTTGCCCCCTTCTGCCTTTAGTTCCCTCTGGTCTATTTTCAACATGACAGCATGAAAAGTTCTGGCTAAAATGTAAATTAGATGCAGGTCCTTTTCTTAAACCCTCACAAGCCATTGTTTTTGCAGTGGCTGACAATGGTGGAGAGGGCTAGACATCTGCCCTCCCTAGCCCCTTACCTCTGTGCCATCATCCCTCTTTATTCTCCCCCATCTGCACTGTATCCCATTATCTTTCAAACATGCCAGAAACATTCCCACCTCAGGGGCTTTGCACTTGGGGTTGCCACTGCTTGAAATGTTCTTTGCCCAGATATCCACATGGCTCCCTCCCTCCCAGGCCTCAGGTCTTCCTCAAATGTTGCTTTCTCCATAAGACTTTCCTTGGCCATCTTATCTAAATTGCAACCCAACTCATGACACTGCTTTTTCCTCTTCTCTGTTTTATTTTTCTTTTTAGTACTTATCACTCTCTAACATACTAAACATCATGTGACTGGTTTCTTTCTTATCCCGTGGAATTTAATATCTAAGGGGCAGGGTGTTTCTTGTGGTCACTGCTATGTCCCCAGTGTCCTGCCTGGTACACAGTAGGCAACTGATGGGTCTTGGTGGAATGCATGAATAATGAACGGCCCTATGCAGGAACAGGGTGTGAAGGGAGCCCTGAGAAAGGGCATCTCACCAGCTTCTCTGTGTATGCGGGGTGGGGGCAACGGAGGCTTCACTGCAGAGGAAATACCCAATGGAGACTTACAGAAGAGTTGAAATTGGTGAGGAGAAAAGGAGGTGGTAGGAAGGACACAATAGGCAGAAGGAACAGAAAAGACAAGACAAGGAGGGGAGTGGCGCCATGACACATGGAACTGCACGGAGTTCGGTTTGCTGGAAGGGAAGTGCAGGTGGGGGGCTGAGGCTGGGGAGGTCGGCAGGGGCTGGACCACAGCGAGCTCTAGCCAGCCAGGCCACACAGTAAGCGGCCTCAACCACAAATGGTCCCAGGCATGGCTCCATCTGCTCTTCAAGGTGGTCAGCCTTGTATTTGCACAAAGAACGCATATGGGAAAGACAGAGTAGAGCCGAACGCATTGGAGGCCAGGGGTGAGGGGACGAGGGTCCATTCCAGGATGGTGATAGTAGAAACAGAGAAGAAATGGCAGAATCAAGAAAAAAGTAAAATTGGCAAGACCTGGCGATTGATTGGTGTGGGAGAAGGTTGCACCTCTGGTTTCAATGCTGGTGTAGGTGCCGATCTTGCTATGTGAACTTGCAAACATGGACATAGCCATGGGTTTGAGAAGAAAAGCTATGACATGGGCCATCCCCATGGAGATACCCAGGGTGTATCTTGGCCAGTGATCGTGGCTGGAGAAACAGGTTTGGGATTCAGAGCAGATGGATGGTAGAAGAGCCACGTGAGTCCAATGCAGAGGCATCCTGAGACAGCTAGGCAGCGGCTGGGGATGGGGAGTAGCATGATAGTCCAGAGGGAGTTATATCAGCACAAGGGTACAGTGTTGAATATGGCATCCAAAGGGCCAAGAGGAGACGGGGGGGGGGGAAAGCAAGAAGTAGCAGAAAGGTCAAAATCTGATAAAGCACCAATCTGGTACCAAAAATAAGTCAAGGGGAAGCCAGACACTATGGTGTACACCTGTAATCTCAGTACATGGGAGGCTAAGATAGGAGGATCGCAGGTTTTAGGATAGTCTCGGCAACTTAGTGAGACCCTCAAAACTTAGTGAGGCCATTTCCAAATAAAAAATAAAATAGGGCTGAGGGTGTAGCTCAGAAGTAGAACGCTCCTGGGACCCATCCCCAGTAACACACACACACACACACACACACACACACACACACACATACCCGAAGGGGAGTGGGAC